>JAHHUM010000473.1:0-111769 GCA_036173005.1 Crenichthys baileyi | reverse complement strand
TCAGTCCCTTTTCTTGTAATTTTGATGATTATGGCTTACAGATAATGAAAACCCAAAAGCCAATGTCTTATAAAATTTGAATATAACATTAAATCAACAAAAAGGAAATTTTAAATACAAATGTCTGACCTCTGAAAAGTATGTTTATTTCTATGCATTCAATATCTGGTTACTGCATCAATGTGGCGTGGCATGGAGATTATCAGTCTGTGGTTCTGCTGAGGTCGAATGGAAGTCCAGGTTGCTTTAATGGCAGCCTTCAGGTCATCTGCATTGTTGGGTCTGGTGTCTCTCATCTACCTCTTGACACTACTCCATAGATTTTCTATGGGTTCAGGTCAGATCAGTTTGCTGGCCAATGAACACAGTAACACCATGGTTGTTTAACCACCTGCTCACACTGCCATAGCTACGGCACTGTGGTCGGGTGCTATGACCTGCTGGAAAATGAAATCAGCATCTCCATAGAGCTTGTCAGCAGAGGGAAGCATGAAGTGCTCCAAAATCACCTGGTGATTGTATTGACTGTGGACTTCAAAAAACACAATAGCCCAACACCAGCAGATACCATGACACCCCAAATCATCACAGACTGTGGAAACTTTACTCTGGACTTCAAGCAACGTGGATTCTGTGCTTCTCCACTCTTCCTCCAGACCCTGGGACCTTGATTTCTAACTGTTATGCAAACTTTACTTTCATCTAAGAAGAAGACATTGGACCATTGAGGTGACAGTGGCTTAGTGTGCAGAATGATTGTCTAGCTATTAGAAGGCTGTGGGTTTAATTCCAGCTTCCCTTTGTCAGATGTTGATTTCCCCCTGGGCAAGGCACATAACCCCAAGTTATGTGATGATGTATGAACATGTGAGTGGAGCCATACTTTCGAGCGCCTTCAATCAGCCATGCTGCTTTGTTGACGGTACCAGCGGCTATTGACGTCATTACGCTCTTGTGCGTGCAATGCTGTGTTCATGTCCGGCATGGAAAATCACTTACTCTTCCACTCCCTCAGTGTCACAATGATGCGTTTAGGTACCGAAACATGGTTCGTTTGATTTTACGTGAATCTGTACTTGGTAGTACCGACGGAATTCGGTCGGTACCTGTTAAAGTACTGAATTCAGTACCCAAGCCTAGGTATAAAAAACTTTGAGTGGTCAGTATGACTAAAAAAGTGCTATATAAATTCAGCCCATTTACCAGTAGGCAACAGTCTAGCTCGTGTAGTAGCTCTTGATGCCCTGACTATGGCCTCAGTCAACTCCTTGTGAAGTTCCCCCAGGTTCTTTAATGTATTTTGCTTGACAGTCTGAAGACTGTGGTTAACGCTGTTTTGGTACACCATTTACTACCACACTTTTTCCTTCCACTGAACTTTCTATGAAAATGCTTGGATACAACACTTCGTGAACAACCAGCTTCTTTAGTAAATGAAGTTAATATGTTAACTTAGGTTCGGGAGCAGGCCACGCCTCAACCACACCTCTAATTACCCAACTGTCTGCTTATACCAAGCTCACCCAACCTTCACAGTCTGTTACGTTCTTTCGACTGTCAGTCTACCTCTGTGCTTCACAGCTCAACAGAAACCTCTCCTCCTCCAGTCATGAGACACGTTTCTCGTCTGCGCTAAGTGATCATTGATCCTTAATCTCAGCTTCGATCCACAACTCCTATACCTCGGCCTCAACCCGATATCGACTCTCGTCATTCATCAAAGTCCAAGACCCGTGGCCGCAGCGCTCTCAGATGCGGAAGGAGATCTACATGTTCACTCAGCCAGCGTCGGGCCTCCAGGCTTTATACTACAAACGCCGCCATCGCATCCACGCCGTAAGGTTCGTCAACCGCCTCAACTCATCTCAACATTAAAAACTGGACACTGGCTCGCCTTCAGAACACACTCAAAAAAAAATAAATCCCTTTCAGCCGTTGCAACAACAAATCAAGACTCTTTCAGCTGTTAACTTCCTCGCCACAAGCAGCAGTTTCCATTCCACCCGGGCTTCCGACTTCCTCCTCAACTTCTGCTTCCTCAACGAACGGCTCCGGTGATGTCATGGCCCAGCTGGCTTCCAGACCAGAGCCCGTATCAACAGCTCCCCCTAGTGGGAGCCAGGTCGTATATCCCCCCGTTTCCTGCTCCCTCTGTGTCTGAGCTGTCCTAGCTCTTCTCCTGCTTTATTTGATCCCTGTCGTCGAAGGCTTCACTAAATCCCCACGTACATACATCCCTTCATCCCTCCATCCCTTCTTCTACCCTTTCTTCTGCAGCACAAGTTTCAGTGCCTCCTTCATTTCAAGCTCCTCAATTTTTTCAGTCATATCAGGAGCCTCATTATTCCTCTCTCTTGGCTGCTGCTAATTCATCTCAGCCTAATGCTCTTTGGCTTCCTCCTCCATTTTATACTGTTCTTTCCTTTCCCCCCTACCAACCCAATCACTTCCCTTTCCCTCACGCATTTCCAAATGTGCTTTCTCATAACAATACTCCTTATACCCTTGCCACTGCAGTTCCATCCCCACAACTTCCTTCATCTACTCATCGCCCTTCCCCTGTTTCTCCCAATTTACGTCAACAAATCCTTCACGGTAATTATGTAGATTTGGCCCTACTCAATCAGTCTAGGAAATTGCAGACTAGTCGAGGAATTTGCCCTGGCTTTTTCATTTTATATAGGGACATTATCTGGTCAGTCTATCTAGACTGTTGGTCAGAACTGGATGACTATTTTTCTATTATTCTGGACATGGCTCTCCGCTTCGGAGGTACTAGTTTTTATCAATATCACATCCTCTTCGCTACCCAGGCTGCTGGTCGCTTACAGCAATTTAATCAGGGCACATTCTGGGGTTCTAAAAATTCTGAACTATACTGCCGTATTTTCTCTGCTCGTTCCATCTTGTCATGCAGTCTTTGTGGTGCTCCTTCTCACCCAGCCACCACATGTATATATACACTACCATTATTCCTAAACCCAGTGACATACGCCCTTCAGTAAATTTTCCAATCACTAAGGGTGTGGATAAGCGAGGCCGCCCTATTTTGTATCAGAGAGGTAGAATAATTTGCAATAACTTCAATGACCTTGGCTGTTCCATCTCTAACTGCAGAATGTTGCACGCCTGCTTCTTCTGCTGCGGTGCCCACGCCAGGAACTCATGGCCTCACAATCCCACGCTCCAGGCGGATTGACTAAGCCTAAACACTAAACACATTGAGGCATTTGCTCTTAAAAACCACACCAATACAGAATTTGTGGACTTTCTTATTAATGGGTTCATTCATGGTTTCCACCTAGGCATAGAAGTAATTCCCGATTCTACCTACCACTGTCACAATCTCCAATCAGCTCTTTCAGAACCAGACACGGTGGATACTCTTTTAGCCAAAGAGGTCAAGGAAGGATTTACGATAGGCCCATTCAGTCAACCATCCTTTCCTATCTTTTGAGTCAGTCCCATCGGCATCACCACACGCAAATACTCCGGTAAGAAAAGATTGATCATAGACCTGTCAGCTCCTCATAGTTCTCACATTCCTGGTATCAACAGCACCATTCCATTCCCAGATTTTTCCATGAAATATGAAATATAACAATAATGCCATCACACTCATTCGGTTAGCCGGCTGAGGAGCCTGGCTCACCAAAGCAGACATCACCAGCCCCTTCAAAGTCCTTCCTATCCACCCTGATTTCTGGTGCTTCTTTGGCATTTTCTGGAAAGGCGCTTTCTACTTCACAGTACGGCTCACCTTCGGCTGTAGAAGTAGCTCAAACATATTTGACTCTCTGTCAGAAGCGTTATGTTGGATCCTCATTAACAACTACATACTCCCTTACATTTTTCACCTTCTTGAAGACTTCCTGATCGTAACCTCCCCATCTCCTCCAAGTCAGGGTCTTTGTGCTCTAACCTGGGCCTCCCTCTCTTTGAAGAGAAAACTCAATCAGTCGATGCACCTCAATCGAGTTCTTTGGTATTACTCTTGACTTACCCTGTTTTTAAGCATCCTTGCCTCTGGAGAAAATTAATCGCATTACTCTGCTCCTCTCTGATCATACTATTCAAATTCTTGGTCATTGGTCTTCCAGAGCTTACTGCTCCTACATCCGTAAAAATCTCAGTGACCTTCACCAAGCCCACATTCCCCTATGCTCTAATCTTTCTGAAATTGGAGATTCTCTTCCTTTTGGATGGTGTCAATGACAATCTCCTGGACATCTGTCCAGTGAGAACTCTTCCCCATAATAGTGTACCCTACTGACCCAGAAAAAAAGACCATTTAGAGGCTCAGGAAAAATAAATATCTGATTAGGGTGTGACACCATCAATTCCCAATATTTACTTTTTCACAATAATACATTTCTGAAACACTGTATGTGTTCTGAATATAGCAGTTAATACCAAAACAAGCCTGCTTTTGTCAATTTTTAGTGACCTTTGTGAATTTTAGCCTTAGTGTCCTGTTCTTAGCTAGCGGGAGTTGACCCTGTCTGTTTCAGGATTTGACCTGTTGTGCATTCAGATATGGTATTCCACATTACCTTATTACTTTGGTGGCAATGTGTGTCTTTCTATTTTCTTTTCTAGCCACTGATTTTGAATATTCTGCCCATTCTCCTCTGACATTGACAAGACTTTTTGTTCACCAAATTGCTGCTTAGTGGATATTTGTACTGTTTTGGGCCATGACAGCCATTCTGCTCTAGACCATTACAGCCTTTTTCCTGAAACTGGTTGTAATGATCCAGGCTGTAATGCCTATTGTATGCCATTCTTTAATATTTACATGTCACTATTGTGTAATGTATACTCCCCCGTGGGGCTCTGCTGTGGAGTTTAACTTAAAAAGAAACGTGAGACATGCCAATCTTTAAGGCCACTGGCCACAATGACAGATTTCCTAACATGTAATGAAAAGGAAGAAAGAATTTAAACACACACTTTTGCACAGGCCGGTACAAATCTGAGCAGTGACTCAGCTGGACAAGACTTTTCCCTTTTTTTTGGAGGGGGGGGGGGATAAGCTGCACATGGTGTACAGCAACGAGTTTATTCACCAGCCACCTGGAGAGCTGTTAAAGCTTCTTATTCAGGATGACCTGCAGGGTACAGTCTCTTAAGTCTACAAAAAGTTTCAGTTTATGCTTCTAATTCCAGCCAGCAGGTATCAGAGGACACTCTCTTCCTTTCTCCAATACAGAAAAACTTATTTGCAAAGTAAGTGTGGATAGGCGAGACTTGGCCTGAATAGTGTCTTGCAAAAGCATCCATAACCTTTGAATTTTTCACAGTTTTTTACTTTGAAACCAAACCTTTCAGTGTTTATTCAGATTTTATGTAATAAGTAGTGAAAAATTGTGACGTGGAAGAAAAACGATACATTGCCTTCAAAATAAATTAACCCTGTATTTACCATTAAACTTACCCAATAATACCTTTCATTTATCTCATGATATGCAATGCAGACACTCTCACCTCAGTATGCTGAGAAGATCAAACTGATGGCACCCAGACCTGCTTTTGGATTTATTCAGCTAATATTATTTGACCACTTAGGAAAACTCATAGACTGTGTACAGAGCACTGGACTTTCATCAGACGATCATTAAGTATGGAAAAAATAAAACATGATAGCATCAGTAACGTACACTTTCACTGCAGAATATTATAAATGTTACACCCATTCATTCCAACATAAATAAAATTTACAAAACAGTGGCATAATGGGACTCACAAATGGACAATATTTCTTTACTTTTAAACCCAGGTAAATGTGATTGTATTTATGGCAACATACAAGATGAAGTACTGTGTGACAGTAAAGTACTGTCTGTGCAGGACAGAGGAAGAACTGTTCTGTGCAAGACCACATCTGAATATTCATATTTTTTTACTCTTTTTTGACTCTTTAAATATTATGTAATCACTGTAGAATAACTTAGTTATTCAGGGTCAATTGCAGTCCAGACTCATTAAAAAGCTGTGAAAGCTACAGAGTAGATTCCAACTTTAAAGTCATTAGCAGCTAATAGGTTTCTGTCAAAATGCTTAAAAATCATTTGGATCTTGTCTGCCACTCAGTCACCATTTCTTTTTCCACAGGGTGCTGTCGCAGAAATTATTTTGAAGTGTTGCAGCATTCTTCATTGCTTTGTATTAATGTTGTCATCCAATTTGAATTTATTTGTTGTGTCTGTCACTGCAACAGGGCAAATGATGGAACCACTTCCTTTCTTACTTCAAAATAAGAGTATCAAACACTAATCTTTAAACACTCTTTTTCACATCTGGTAGCTCATAATAATAGCTTACACCTACCTCGCCAGATGAAATCACATGCTGAGAGCAATCGCATAGCTCTTTGCAAAACAAACATATTTTACAAACATTATAGAACTTCAATATATTAAAATCTGTTGCCACAAGATCCCGTGAAATTGAAATGCCACAGCGCCTGGTGCCAGCCCTTTAGAGAAACCTGTATGTGAAAGACTAGCTTGGCAGTGGAACAGCTGCAGTGTTGGTCTTATTGCAAATTCTGTTTTCCCATTTCCAGGAGTGTTATTATAAAGGTGCAACTTCGTTTTCAGTTATTGATGCACAATTGCTAACATCTGCAATAAGATGCATAGAATTTGGAAATTTCCACTAGTCTGTCTTGTCAAGTAGCATGGTTTGAAGTAGTAAAAAGTTGTGTGGTGTGTGAAGGGTTTAGATAAAAAAAAAACAAATAATAAAGTCTCCAGATAGATGACTATCTGGAGAGTACATCTGCGTCCTGGACCTGTCCAGGATGAAGTTGTTGTACTTTTAGCCTGCATCCCCGAGCAGTCCTGAACTGGACAGAAAGATTAATAAGATTAACAGATTAATAAGGATCGACAGATGAATGAAGGATAACCAGGCGGATTTTGTATTTGTCCTGCATGCGTTTACTCCCCTATGGGTGATACAGGGAAATCTATTGAAGTAAAATGACTGGCATATTGGTCATGTATTACTGAGGGTTAGTTTGTCATCTGTACATAGAGTAAACGTTCTAATTTCCATTCAGATTTTGGTTTGGGTAAATAATTTTCTTTCTTTATGCATGATAAAATGCTATATGCTATATAGCATTCCGGTAAGGTAACAAGAATGTCTGATTCACAATTTGATTCCATCTGTGGGAAGACTTGTTGAGGACTGCTTTATTGAACATGTTGCATGTTTGGCTTCTGATTCATCATGTGTACATTTTCACCATGGGTTCCTCAGTGAGACTGTATGGCCGGTCATAACATCTGAGCTTGTTGTCACATATGCCTGTTTGCATTCATGTGCAAATGGAAACCCAACTCCAGGGAGAATATGCAAGCTTTAGTGAACCTGGCATCAGGAAGTAAAATGGAGGAAAACACATTCTTGTAATATTGTCACTTGAAGAAGCTGATTGGCTTCAATTAAATAAATATTATTAAGGCACCAAAAATAAACATAATTCTGTAATTCTATCCTTTCTCATTCTGGATGTTTTAGGTTTTTGCAGCAGTCAGTGTTTCTGTATAAAATATTATAGTGCCCTCAAGAGTTTGAATATTCCTAGAAGTTTTTTACATTTTGTTAGGTTAAAATTTGGGGATGGTGTGTCCAGGACGTTTGTTTTCCGCCATACAAAGTGTTTTGCTATTAGGGTTAGGGGAAAACAAAATTTCAAACATAATGCTGAAACTAAAAAAATAACTGCCTAGCCGTAAAAAAAGCCACCTGGATTTAACTAAGCAAATAGGTATGAGCCTCCCATTGGATAATTACTGCATGGATGATTATGTTTCAGCTGGCAACAAGTTATTTAACCACAACTGGTGCAATGAGTTGCTTCTCATTTCTTAAACAACCATGTCTAAAGACACATCCTGTGGTCATGGAAAAGATGTCAGTCTGTTTCAGAAAGGTCAAATCATTGGCATGCATCAAGCAGAGAAAACATCTAAGGAGATTGCAGAGAGAACCAAAATTGGATTAAGAACTCTCCAAAGCATAATTAAAAACTGGAAGCATAGAGGGGACCCATTGTTTTTGAGGAAGAAATGTGGCCGGAAAAAAATCCTGAATAATCGTGATGGCGACCACTTAAATGTTTGGTGAAATCAAATCAAAGAAAAACAACAGTGGAACTCCAGGCTATGTTTAATTGTGAAAGTAAGAGCATTTCCACACACACAATGCAAAGGGAACTCAAGAGATTGGGACTGAACAGCTGTGTAGCCTTAAGAAAACCACTAATCAGTGAGGCTAACTGGGAAAAAAAAGGCTTTGATTTGCTAGGGAGCATAAAGATTGGACTCTGGAGCAATGGAAGAAGGTCATATGGTCTGATGAGTCCAGATTAACCCGGTTCCAGAGTGATGGGTGCATCAGGGTTAGAAGAGAGGCAGGTGAAGTGATGCACCCATCATGCCTAGTGCCTACTGTACAAGCCTGTGGGGCCAGTACTATGATCTGGGGTTGCTGCAGTTGGTCAGGTCTGGGTTCAGCAAAAGTATGTGTTCAAAGAATAAGGTCAGCTGACTACCTGAATATACTGAATGACCAGGTTATTCCATCGAAGGGTTTTTTCTTCCCTGATGGCACGGGCATTTTCCAAGATGACAATGGCAGGATTTATCGCGCTCGAATTGTAAAAGAGTGGTTCAGGGAGCATGAGACATCATTCTCACACATGGATTGACCACCACAAAACCCAGACCTTAACCCCATTGAGAATCTTTGGGATGTGCTGGAGAAGGCTTTGTGTAGCGGTCAGACTCTACCATCATCAATGCAAGATCTTGGGGAAAAATGAATGCAGCACTGGGTGGAAATAAATCTTGTGACATTGCAGAAGCGTATCGAAACAATGCCACAGCGAATGCGTGCCGTGATCAAAGCTAAAGAGCTTTTTTTTTGGTGGTGACTTTTTTCTTGGCCAGGCAGTGTATTAAATCCATTTTTCGACACTACGGTAACCTTTTTTTGCAGGCTTAAGGCTCTTATGAACAAATACCGGAATAATATTACTGATTACAGTGTGACCGTATAAATATAGTATTTTCACAATTCAAAATACTAAACTTTACAACTAAGCACTGATTTAGAAAAAAACTGTCTAAACAAGGATTTGGTCTATACAACCCCTGCACTTTGCTTACCAGCTACCCTGGGTAATGTGGCTGGCTTGACAGAGTGACGGAGCTGGCAACGGAGGTGGTTGAAGGACCTGTAACACTGTGCCATTTGCCTAAACCAGCTGCCACAGAGACAGTTTCTTTCTCCAGGCTGTCCCTCTAATCAACACTTAACAGTCAGAGTGGCCAGATTGATACCATGCCTATTTGCACCAATTTAACAGTGACCTTATCTTTTGTAAAAACATTGTTCATATACAGATTTACAAAAAATTTTATAATTTTATTTCTGTATTTTCTGTGTCACACAGCACAGTTTGGAGGAGAATCATAGAAGAATGGCTAATGTTATGACTCTGCACTGCTTATCTGCCTCTGTTTGCCTGTTGTTCATCTTTGTGATGCAGCTATTATGAGGATTGCTTTCAGCCGCTCCTTCCCAGCCAGCTCCACCTGTTCACCTGGCTTTATAAGCAGCACGCTGGCAGACAAACAGTGCCAGATTATCGAAAGCCTCGTGTGAGTAAAAGTCCAGTTTTCCTTCCTTGAACACCTGCCTGATCCTGATCTCGTTTATGCCCCCCGGATTTCTCTACTCCGCCTTGCCCATGTCGAATATCTCTCTGTCTTCCGAATTCTGGACATGGACTTTGCTTCTGCCTCTTGACTACTGCTCTCTGCTTAACCCTTGGATCCGCCAGCCTGAATCTGTCTCCCCATTCATGACCTCGTTCCTGTACCCTGACCAACATTTCAAGCCTCTCCCTCGGATACTGTCGCCTGATTCTGTTTCCCAAGCTCTGACCCAGTTTCTGTCCCTTGACCACCGTACTCGGCCTATTCACTGGGTTTGCAAACCTGAGAACCCGTGTGACGTTGTCCTGCTGTCACCAGACCATCACACTGAGGAGCTGAAATTTAGTTTTCTTATTCTCCCACAGATTCTGAAAAGGTTGGTGGCTTTTATTCTAAGTTTAGCATTATTCTCAGTTCTCTGCTCAGCCAGTAGCCTCTCTGTCTGCCCTCAGAGGTTCCTGGGCCTGCCGCTGGTGGTTTCCTGCCGAACGTCACCCAGAGATTTCAATAAATCTTTTGAATCTTTTTTGTTGTGTCCATTTCGGGTCCCCTGTATTACCCGTTACAGGCTAAGATAATTTTACTCTTTAGTTTAATTCATCACCTGTGGGATTTTATGTATGTCTTTTTGGCGATGATCATAATATTATCAAAAGGATTTATTGTGTCTGTCTATTTTATATCCTGGGCGGGGTGCAAAGCTGCCCAGGGCGCCATGTTCTTGTTGAGACATGTTCAGTCCGGCTGGATATTATATACAAACTATGAAGTATTTGTTCTGCTTGTCTTGAAGGCTGTTAGCTTTGGATTCTCGAGGAAGCATTGGAACAGAGAGTACACCCTCCAACTACTCAGTGTTTACTTCTTCTTACGGAGCAGAAGTTAGCTTCATGTCGAGAAATGGCTTAAGGGCGATTCCAACATTTGCTTTTTTTTACAAAAAGGACAACAAGGACCATCTGATCTGCTCTAGTTTGAAGGCTGCAGTGCTTAATTTTGAAAGAACGCTGCTGCTAGAGTCTCATTTAGGACTTAGAGATCTAAACACATCACGTCTGTTTTAAAGTCTCTAGTGGTTTCCAGTTTATACTGGTGTCCAGTCAGAGTAGATTTTGAAAATCCTATTAATAACCTATAAATCCCAGAAAGAAATTCTAAATTAATCATTTTAATTTAATAATTTCATTATCCTTTTTATAATTACTTTTAAGTTTACATTTCAATTAGATCTGTGATGCTTGTATGGTTTTATGTAAAGCACATCCCATTGTCTTGTATATGAAATGTGCTATACAAGTGAACTTGCTTTGTTTTAAGATGAAAGCGACCAGAGCTACGAAGAAGTTAACATTGCTCTTGTGCAAAACATCTTTGTAGCTTACCTCATCACTGTCACCTGCCACAAACAAGCCACGGCAAAGCTTTCTATTCCGTTCCATGACTCCCATCAGGCTATAAAGCTGAAGTCCCTCACGGAGGTGCCTAAGCAGTGTAGTTCAACTTGCAGCAGAATTGCTCTAAATATAGCAAAACATAAAAAGATGAGATAAGATTTATTTGTTTAGTTATTTTACATTTTAAAACGTCAGAGCTTTCTTGGCTGATGAGAATGCTGAAGAAAAAGAAAAAGAAAATTTCTTCCTCTTGTTCATTAAATTTGTCCTTGTTGGGCCAACATAGGTATTCAACAATAACTAGTTAACTTGGACATATTTCTACAGGATATTTGCAGTCTACTGAAAGCCTTGGGATTTAAATAACTGATGTAAAGATGTATATAACGCAAATGTTTGGCATAAAGGTGGCTCTTGAGGAAAGGTCATAAGATCACTACAACTGCATTATTTTTTTTGGGACTACAAAAGCTTAATCCGCCTACTGTGCTCTTGTGCACACTTGTGTCCAAAATTAACTTTTTGGGATGACAGTGGTACCAAAGCAGCCATTTCCTTGGCCCTGCCTGCTCACAGAATTATATGTGATTTAAAAACCTGCTCTATAAATTATAAAAGCATATAAAATTACAAATGTACCTCTTTATTTTGTCTTTATTGCCCTTAGTAAATGGTCCAGTGTAGCCACAGTTGATGATTTGCTCGGTGCAAGATGACAAATCTGCCACTTCCTCGAACTGAAGTGGAGAGCAGTTTTTAATGCATTATTCTACCCATTACAATTCACATAATCACATCAAAGCTGTATGTATGGGGTATACATTAACAGACTTGAGAAGTTTTCCCCTGTAGAACTTGTGTTTCTTATTTGCATTAATGTTTAACCGTTATTTTAATTATTGGTTACAATATGGAATCAGTCATTTATGAAGTATTGTTAAAGTTAATGGGAAGCAATGACAAAAAAAATGTTTTAATTGTTTTGGCATTATTTTCACATATGTATGGATTTCTTGTGCAACACACCATCTGGATCAATGAATAAAACTCTCGGTCATGTACATCCTTGCCATCAATGTTTTCCAGGTTTCCAGTTAAAAGGAACAAAATTCTTGAACTTTGGTGCTGGGCCACCTTGTGCTGGGCCACCTTGTGCTAAGCTCACAGCAAGTATTTCCTCAGCAACTCTGAAATGACATCAAATTACATTTAAATGGTCCATAGCCTTCCCAGTTCACAAGGTACTGCCAGCCCCTCCCACGTCGACGGGCGTCCACAATCCGGCGGACTGTATAGACGGGGTGCCCCCGAAAGTCCCTGGCGGGTGGGTGGGGGCTCGGCCGGTGGGCAGAGCGAGGAAGAGGACACCGGCTTCAGCTGAGACACATGGAACGTGGGATGCACTCGGAAGGTGGGGGGAAGACGCAGGCGAACAGAGGTAGGCCCAATCACAGACTCCACCTAATACGGACCAACGAACCTAGGGGACAGCTTCATGGACAATGACGTCAATGGGAGATCCCGGATGGACAGCCAGGTATTTTGGCCAGGGCGATACTGCGGGGCGGGGATGCGCCTCCGCTCAGCAAAGTGCTTGGTTCGCCATGCAGTTCTCTCCAGAGCTCGAGCAGCAGTCTCCCAAATTTGCTTACAGCGCCGAATGTGGTGCTGCACTGACGTGACAGCAATTTCCTTCTCATCCGCCGGGAACAAAGGCGGTTGGTACCCCAGGGAGATTTCAAAAGCTGAGAACCCAGTAGCTGTGGAGATGTGGGAATTGTGGGAATATTCAACCCAGGTCCAATAGGCACTCCAGTCTGTGGGGTGAGTGGAAGTGAGGCACCTGAGGGCTGTCTCCAGCTCTTGGTTCATCCGCTCCGTCTGTCCATTGGATTGAGGGTGATAACTGGAGGTTAGTGAAACTTATCCCAACATGTAGAGGAGTTATTGTAATACTAGCGGCTAACAGCTGGATAAAAGGAAAAAAAGCATAGCAAAATTTCTGTTTTATTAATTAAGGGGTGATACAGACCTTCCTGTTGACAGTGTGTGTTAGAAGAATTACCTCTGTATGAGTAAAATTTTTAGGCATGCAAAGAGTTCTTTTTTGCAACACAGGCCTGCATGTGTTGTAGAACTGGTGATGGGGTTACGTCACAATTTTCGTACAGGAGTAAAAGAGTAAAATTGAATGAGCTCCAGATTTTGGGGACCTTTGCTGACCTACAAAAGCATTGTGCATTTCGCTTTGACCCCCGCCTAAAAAGTCCAGGAAAACACCTGGAAATTACAGGATTTAGCTTTAATAAATAGTACTAATTTAAAAAGTCCATTACAATCACTATACTCTTCTTATTAAATGGTATTTGAACATTTATTATCACGATTCTAGATAGACCTGGCCATTTCTGCGTCCATGATGACGGGCTGCCTCTCTCAAAACTGAGAGAATATTCTGCACAGCCTCAGTGGCCGCCTCAGCGAAATGGGTAGAATTTTGCTGGAGAGTGAAGCTGTACCACTTTAGTTAAGCTGACATTGCATCTTATACATAAACCTATGTAGCAGACATATTTACAGCCTCTAAATTGTAAAGTTTCTAGATAAAGCAACTACTTTATCAATTAATAAGAACTACAACAATTAAATGATTATTACAGCCCAATAAAAAGAGATTTCTAACAATAATCTCTTAAATGTTTTAGGTGACTTCATTTGGCTAATGTTGACAAGAAATGTCATTAGATAAATGTAAAGATACTATTACACTAAAATACTATTATATATAAATAGTATACGATTACTAATTACTAATTTACTTGCTTCAATACCTGACTGACACTGGTACCTGGGAATTATTTAATTGTATCAAAAGTATGTTTTTTAGAGCAACAATCGACAACAGACATCTGTTCAATTCTCCATTGTCATATCCACGATGGTTTGGCTGTGTGCAGGCTGCATGCAGGCTGTGTTTTTGTGCTGTGTTTTTTCTTTGCAGGGTGTGACTGGCAGGTGCTGCTGCACAGGTGTAGCTCATCTGAGAGCAATCAGCTGGGCTTCATAGCCCAGAGGGAGACGTCAGCTTGTTTGCTCACTTGGCGTAGTAACAGCTAGACCTCTGCTTTTCTGCAGTCCTACTTCTAAGCAGATTTCTCTGATCACCTTGTTTTTCTCCCCTGCCTTGCAGATCGACCTTCTACTGAAGGAAGCCGTGGAAGCTCTCTGGTCTCCGGTTTCACTCGTGTCATGTTCAGAGGAGTTTGGAAACTCCAGCCTCAACGCCCCAGCCCTGAGCCTCCACTCTGCTTCCAAACCCATCTTCTCAGGAGCCACCTAAACCTAACCATCAACCTGCCTGTCCACCCTCCAACGTTAACTCTCCAACCAATGTGGAGTTTCCCGGAAGAGAAGAAACACAGGCAAAGAAACAAAGTAATTCACCTTCCAAAAACTGTGCACTGCCTGTCAGCCTCAAGCCACCGTGGAAAAAAGGACTTGCTACTCCCCCGGCCTTACCAAGAACTCAACCCCTGTAAGTCAACCTCAAAGGATCCTCTTTACATTTTCCCCACTTTCACCCAGAGTTTTTTAGGCTCTATTTCCTCCTTCAGAATGATCCCGATCTTGTCCGCAGCTCCAGTCCTGGTTCCAGTCCGACCTTAAACTGTGTATCTTAATAAACTGTTCAAACTCTGTCTTGGTCCTCGTGGTTGTCTCTTCAGAGTCTAAGAAAACCCCATTATGACATCCATTGGGATCACAAATACAAACTTAAACAACATTTACCCATAAAAGATGAAAAATTGCTTTACCTTTTGTTATGTTTATTTTGTTCTTGTTCAGAAGCCATATTGTTAGAGAGAAATAAAAAAAAAGTTAAAACACAGGTTAGCCCCAGTAGCTACAAGCTCTCTGATGTTCCACTGATTTATTTAGCTAATCAGCAAGACTATAAACAGGATATGTAATAACACGGATTTACATGAAACCAGTATTGAATATGTCAAGATGAGGGGAGCACAGGCTTGCCATCTCTGCAGCTGCCAACTAGCTCCAAAGCACTACCGGTCTGTACGTTAGCACTATGGCTGCTTTTGATAGCTAGTTATCTGCTTTAAGCTAACTTACAAAATATCGCTTGGCTTTAAAACACAGAGTGCCTGACATTGAATACATGGTCAATACTCACCTTTGATCCTCTGTGCATGCAGAACAGCTGGAATCACAGTGTAGTTGTCTACTAAAGAAAAACAAAACGCCCTGGTGGCCACGTACGCTACGCAATTTTTGGGTCACTGATATGTCAGTCAAGAAATCTCTGTCCAATGGAAAAACACTTCTCAGAAGAACCCCCTTTTTTGCATTATCATCACCATATGTCCTGTATTACAATAAAAATACTTCAATATTTAAGTATTTTACACAGATTTTTTTACCACCTTTGATTTGTGAAAACTTTATTTATTCATCAAAATTGGAAAAAATAAATCACATAAGCTGCCTTTTTCCTTCTCTTTTTTTTTTTTTTTTGCACTTACAGCATCTAAAACTTGAACCTGTATGGAAAATATCAAAGATGCTTATAAAATGTAATCTATTTGCAAGAGTTTTCAAGCTAGAACAGAATAAAGATGGTCCAGGTAGTAAATAATTCAGTGGAATCCCATTAGCCATTTCTCTAGTCAAAAGTTAGCTTAAACTTCGCCTTCTGCTTGTAATGCTTTCAAAAGTTTTATCTATAGTTAAAAAGCTGCTACTTGTAGTAATTTTACTCATAACTTGGTGCATCACATATGAGGAAGCTGTACATATAAAGCTTTTCAGATGATCAAACAAATTTTAATATTAGTCAAAGACAACACAAGTAAACACAAATTTCAGTTTTTAAATTAATGTTTTTATTAAGGAAGAAAAGATAACAAATCTACATGGTCCTGTGTGAAAAAGTGATTCCCCCCAAACCTAATAACTAGTTGGGCCACCCTTAGCAGCAACAACTGCAATCAAGCGTTTGTGATAACTTTCAATGGGTCTCTTACAGCACTGTGGTCCACTCATCTTTGCAAAATTGTTGTAATTCAGCCACATTGGAGGGTTTTCAAGCGTGAACAGCCTTTTTAAGGTCATTCCACGCCATCTCAATAGGATTCAGGTCAGGACTTTGACTAGGCCACTCCAAAATACTATAACCTTTACAGGTGAACTTAATGTGACCACTATGAACTTTTAAATGCATGTGTCCAAATGTTCAATGTTTCAGTACTTTTTGCAGAACTTGCTGTTCTCTAACAATGCTCCTAACGGCAAAATGCAAAACAGGTGTTTGATCCAACAATCGACCAATAAATGGTCGATTGATGGCATCCTGCCATGCTATAAAATATATATATATATATATATATATATATATATATATATATATATATATATATATATATATATATATATAAACACATTCACTCAGTTTTGTTGTTTCCGTCTTTTAGGAAGTTCAACCAAAGAGGAGACTGATCCAGTTAGGACCCGACTCCTGAAAAAACTGCTGGAATGATCACAAGTTGAATATCAAACAACTTAATTCCCTCCAGTGAAACAAAGCGTTGCATTGCAACAGCAGCCAGCCTTCTGTGATGGCAACACCTGAATGTCTGTTGAAATGAAATTATATGTCATGCTGTCATTACCTGGAGGCCAGAAAGCTTGAGAAAGCTTCACTCTGCCTCCTCACAACTCTCATTTCCATGCAGTAAGTTACAACAAGCTGCAGTGTGCATAACTAATTGTAATGAGCTATAATGACAAGGATCCCTCTGTTCTTACACAGTGGGAAAGGAATGGGGGACAGACACCATGAAGCAGCAGAGAATATATAATCTTTTTCTCTCCCTCTGATTGACTGACTTTTAATTAAAACTCACAGGATAAACTTTTATGCATGCTGATTTATAAGGATATGATTATTTATGTATGTAAACTCTATTTTAACTCTCAAACTACGTAAAAAGCACTGAGTACCTCATGATTACTATTTAAATTGTCGATTCTCACCACAGCCAACAAAACTATGAATACACACATGGGATTTTGTAGTAAATAAAAACTGTGAAATAACTCTAAACATTTTTGTATTTTAGATTCTTCAAAATAGCCACCCGTTGCTCTCTTGGCGTTCTCTCCATGAGCTTCATGAGGTGGTCACCTGAAATGGTTTTCTAAAGAGTCTTAAAAGAACTTCCCAGAGGTTCATTGAGAGACGGCCAAAGGTTAATTTTTCAGTCATCACAGCAAAGGGCGGCTACTTTACGGAATCTAAAATATAAAACACATTCCAAGGTTTTTTAGGATTTTTTGTTTGCTACATAATTGCATATGTGTTCATTCACAGTTTTGATACCTATATTGAGAATCTACGTACAATGTAAATAGTCATAAACATAAAGAAAACCATTAAATGAAAAAGGCGTTCTAAAACTTTTGACTGGAAATGGAAATGTTGAAAGATGTAGTCCCAAAGGAATTTGCACGCAAACCACGCTCTCTTGTGAAGTATATAGGTGGAAAGCCACTGAGATCCGGCAGTTTCTGCTGTATACTTGGCCTGTTGTTTTGCTGAAAGAGCTTGATGGTGCAATATGCCAGAACTTCATGTTGTGTTCAGTGGCAGTACATTGCTTGCTCTCACCAGCACTGTGCATGAACAATTTTAGCTGGCAGTATCAGTTAGGATTCAATTTTGCCCGTTCTGGCCCTTGGCAAACATTTGACCATGGTCACTGGTGTCTCTATTGCCACATTTCTGAAAATGTAGCTGGCAATTACCAGAGTCGGCTTCTCAGTGAGTGAGTCGCTGAGCTTGGAAAATCTGTTAGAAACATGCATGGGCTGGTGGGGACCTTGCTGGGATCTAGGACTATGCTTTCTACGTACTGTCATCCAAATGGTTTTAGGTCCTGGCTGACCGGGCTTTATGGAAGGACTGCTATGGGGAGCGACCCATGGTGACTCCTTCGTCCCTCCATGCTGGCTCAGGGGCTTCGGCTATCTGCTGATTTTTCTGAAACCCTCACTACAAAGCTACAAAAATGCTTAATTTATTACATGTACCATTATTACTAAAAGATGAGTAACTGAACATCTGACACACAGAGTCAGAGTACTGCTGAAAATAACACTAAGCTAGTGACCCTTTTCCAGGACAAGCAAAAACATGTGAAACACAGAGGATTCCCATACGTAAAGCGCAGCAACAGAAAATGTGTTTTAACATGCTTATGTGTTAGAATAAGTCAGAGATGTCACAAACAATTCACCAAGTGCAACAGTGAAAACGGGAAGTGACGCAATACACCTTACCCAACTATATATGTATATACAGGGGTTAGACAATGAAACTGAAACACCTGTCATTTTAGTGTGGGAGGTTTCATGGCTAAATTGGACCAGCCTGGTAGCCAGTCTTCATTGATCGCACATTGAACCAGTAAGAGCAGAGTGTGAAGGTTCAATTAGGAGGGTAACAGCACAGTTTTGCTCAAAATATTGAAATGCACACAACATTATGGGTGACATACCAGAGTTCAAAAGAGGACAAATTGTTGGTGCACGTCTTGCTGGCGCATCTGTGACCAAGACAGCAAGTCTTTGTGATGTATCAAGAGCCACGGTATCCAGGGTAATGTCAGCGTACCACCAAGAAGGACGAACCACATCCAACAGGATTAACTGTGGACGCAAGAGGAAGCTGTCTGAAAGGGATGTTCGGGAGCTAACCCGGATTGTATCTAAAAACATAAAACCACGGCTGCCCAAATCACGGCAGAATTAAATGTGCACCTCAACTCTCCTGTTTCCACCAGAACTGTCCGTCGGGAGCTCCACAGGGTCAATATACACCGGCCGGCTGCTATAGCCAAACCTTGGTCACTCATGCCAATGCCAAACGTCGGTTTCAATGGTGCAAGGAGCGCAAATCTTGGGCTGTGGACAATGTGAAACATGTATTGTTCTCTGATGAGTTCCACCTTTACTGTTTTCCCCACATCCGGGAGAGTTACGGTGTGGACAAGCCCCAAGAAGCGTACCACCCAGACTGTTGCATGCCCAGAGTGAAGCATGGGGGTGGATCAGTGATGGTTTTGGGCTGCTATATCATGGCATCCCAATACTTGTGCTAGATGGGCGCGTCAATGCCAAGGACTACCGAACCATTCTTGAAGACCATGTGCATCCAATGGTTCAAACGTTGTATCCTGAAGGCGGTGCCGTGTATTAGGATGACAATGCACCAATACACACAGCAAGACTGGTGAAAGATTGGTTTGATGAACATGAAAGTGAAGTTGAACATCTCCCATGGCCTGCACAGTCACCAGATCTAAATATTATTTAGCCACTTTGGGGTGTTTTGGAGGAGCGAGTCAGGAAACGTTTTCCTCCACCAGTGTCATGTAGTGACCTGGCCACTATCCTGCAAGAAGAATGGGTTAAAATCCCCCTAACCACTGTGCAGGACTTGTATATGTCATTCCCAAGACGAACTGACGCTGTATTGGCCGCAAAAGGAGGCCCTACACCATACTAATAAATTATTGTGGTCTAAAACCAGGTGTTTCAGTTTCATTGTCCAACCCTGTATATATGTGTGTGTACATATATATATATATATATATATATATATATATATATTATATATATATATATAAAAATGTATATATTTTATAATATATATATATATATTTATATATGTATGTGTATATATATTTCCGTTTAGGAAATTATTTATATTTATATTCAAAAATCTGAATATATGGAATGAAAGTCTGAATATATTGAATGAAAGTCTGAATATATGGAATGAAAGTCTGAATATATGGAATGAAAGTCTGAATATATGGAATGAAAGTCAGACAGGCATCAAGGACTTATGGGTAATGTGGTTCAAAACATGCATAGTTGTCTGTAGGTGTGTTTTCGCATGCTTTTGAAACTTCATCGGCAGTGGCTCAAGCACCTAAGTACGCATCAAACGAAGTACTCTAAAAGAACCCATATATGTTCTTATTTCATCCAATGTATTGAGAATCCATCCTTCTGCGGACTTGGGCCAGCATCATATCCTACAATGCATTGCACCACCAATAGTCGTAAACAGAGAAGGCGAGCGTGGACACTTAGCATTTTCATACTTTTTCTGAATTTGTTGCAGACACTTTCGAGATGTTTTAAGCATAGAAGTATAACTAAATGTTATGTGACCAGTTCATCAACAATGAGCAACGTTTGAAATATGTTTTGGGGTTTTGGGAGCAGCACAGCTTAGTTCACAAGCCGGTCAGCCTTCG
The DNA here is from genome assembly GCA_036173005.1 of Crenichthys baileyi. Taxonomy (NCBI): domain Eukaryota; kingdom Metazoa; phylum Chordata; class Actinopteri; order Cyprinodontiformes; family Goodeidae; genus Crenichthys; species Crenichthys baileyi. Next base: position 91,297 of record JAHHUM010000473.1, on the reverse strand, counting down.
AAGCTAAGCTAAACTAAGCGGAGTTGGAACGGGATCTGACCTCTCATCCGCTGTCATTTCTTGCTACCTGTTTTCTGTTTGTGGCCGCTGAAGTGAGATAGTACCCATTTTTAGGTATAATGTGAATAACTGCAAGTACCAAATTATAAAATGTATGATTTCTTCCTAATTTTCAACTCTTTAAGAACCAAGGCTAAAATGCCGATTTTGACATATTTTGTTATTATGGCTGTAAAATGGCCAGGGAATGCCCCAAGTCTAAGAACTTTTGGTCCCTCTTGCCAGGGGTACTTGAACTTGACTTTCCAACAAGGGTTAATGACTATTGCAAATTATAAGGCATTGTCAGCTCTTTAAAAAGAAGAAAATGCAAAATGAATTTTTTTTTTAAGGCTTTAATGAGAATACTTTTTCTGAATGTTAATGAAGTTTTGAATTGACATTTGAAAATGTGAGCCTACACATGTTCTGAACAACAAAAAGTCATTTTTTGAGTCTAGGACTCTGGGTGTGCAAAAACTGTGCAAAACATAACAATATACATAGGCGAAAATTAGGCCAAATAACATTACAAAGGTATATAAAATGTGTTATGAACATATATGAATACTGGACATGAACATATATTAATACTGGACATGAACTTTTGATTTAAAACTTGAAATATGAACCTTTACATGTGTGCAAAAAACAGTGCAAAAGATAACTATATACACACACTGAGAAAAAAGTGCATTTTTAACATTCATTAGTCAAACATAAAAACATAAAAACAAATAATATATCAATATTTATAACAACAGAACTTTGTACTATCACTACACATCATCTACACAGCTGGTAGTTCAATATGGAACTGCTTGAAGCCGATCCTGTCTGGTTGCAGACACAGTTGTGCATTAAAAAGTTTGCACCTCCAGCTGGTGCACCTTTTGCAAAGTTTGCAAATACGCCGTCCCTTGATCGAACGCTGGGAAGCTGGATTTCCACTGCTTGTGGGGTCAGGTTAGTGGTGGGTGACTGGTGAGATGGGACGGGAGTGGTCCCCCCAGGTGATTCTTTCTCCCTCGCCCTTGTGGTGAGATGAAGTCACCATGGCTGGGACCACTTCAGCATGGCTGCTCATCAGAAGAGAGAACACTGATGGAAGAAAATTTGAAAATTGTCAAGTCTCACACTCAAAATCATTTGCAGTATAGCTTGAAATTCTCCAAACTGAAAAAGTTTTTTTCAATTACAAGTGCTCATTTTACACATAATGAGAAATAAATACTTATACACAACACACAATGTCAGTACCTGTCACAGGAGGACTCTTCATCAGTGGGGTAAGTGCTGAAAGCAAACTAGATAACAAATGAAAATCTTTCATTTTTACAGTAGCAGCGAACAATGATTTCCATCATTGTACTATGTACAAATAAATAATAGATGTGTCTCACATTATGTTACATAAACACTCTCTGGCAAATAATAATAATGATAAAATTGTGCTAAACACAAAATTTGTTTAAATCTTACAAACTATTTATGCTGAAAAACAACATACCTCAGTTCAGAAGAGGAATCCTCCACGTCACTCTCCTATGAACCGTAGCGGCCATTTTATAGTCCTTGCCGGTCTTCCATACATTATAGTGTGTCTATAAAAAATGTACTTTTACTCAGTTTTACATATTTCATATGTGTCACATTATCCTCCCAACATTTTAGGCATCTTAACCCTCATGTCTTGACATCATTTACTCCCCTTCTTCCTCATGTTCTTCATTTAAATATTTGCTGATGCTTTGACATCCACGATATCAAATTTCCCTGTACTACCTGATTGACTATCTAATTTAAATAAAATTTTACTGAAAAAAAGTTTTTAAATTTGTGCATAATTTTGAAATGAGCTTACCAGATGGTAATTAAAAAAAAACAGTGTGTTCATAAGTGTTAGTAGTGCCAAGTGCAGTGTGCGGGTAAGGGTTGGCATTACAATTTTTGCTTTGTATTAAGTTAGCCCTTGCAGCAAGAAAGTCCTGGGTTCGATGCCAGCCTGGGGTCTTTCTGCATGGAGTTTGTATGTTCTCCTGTGCATGTGTGGGTTCTTTCCGGGTACTCCGCTTCCTCCAGTCCAAACACGTGAGTGTGTGTGTGCATGGTGGTTTGTCCTGTCTGTCTCTGTGTTGCCCTGCGGTGGTCTGGCGACCTGTCCAGGGTGCACCCTGCCTCTCGCCCGATGACTGCTGGAGATAGGCACCAGTAGACCCTCGGGACCCCAAAAAGATAAACAGGGTTGGATGGATGGATGGATGGATGGATGGATGGATTATGTTAACCACTTAAGATTAAAGGATTGATGTCCAAACTCTGTTTGTGGACATCTTAAGGCAGTTTAGAAAATTATTACATTCAATTCTTTCTCCTGACAGGTTTGTCAATTGATTTTATCCAGAACGAGTCTTCTGCAAAATCACCTATCTGATGGTAGAGACTGAATTTGATTATTTTGCTTTGTCTACAAATGTTTACAAGGTAAAAAGATGAGAGCTTCAAATTTGGAAATGTGGTCTATCCTCCTGAAAAAAATCTAAAACAATTAAGAGTTCACACAAGGTGGGTTTACATGAAGACAAACTTAGAGATTTTTTTTTCTGTTATGTACAAGGAACGGTTTAAGTGTTTGATCACCATGGTATACAGCATACATACATACGGTTTCTATGAATTTGACCCAGAATTATTTTGGGGACATACAAAAAATTAATTTGAGTTCAGAGATTACAAAATGTGAAAATTAATTGAAAATATAAAAAATTTAAGGAGAAAAATCATATATTCTATAATCTGGTTGTTGCTATTATTCGCCACAAAACTGAAATTTAACTGCCACTAAGGAGTAACGGGTAATGGGAAATGACAGCGTGCTTATCCGACATACGACAGGAATGAGAGGGGAAACCCCACTCCAACTGTTCGGTTAGTTCAGCAGCCAAGGCGATCTGTGAACCGAGCTCTGCTGTTTCGAAACCCCCAGACTAAATTTCAAATTATGCTCAATGTTGATAAACTGACTGGTCAGATAACATATTAAGGTCTATTTTCTTGCTTAATACATCTGGAAAATATTTAACCTAGCGACAACGTCATGATAGTATAAAAACTTGAAGTTTCTGCCCTTCCCTTCTCTGTTTAGGACCACGGACCACATTACCCATAATTCCTTGATGACTTTCATTCCATATATTCAGAGTTTCATTCCATATATTCAGAGTTTCATTCCATAAATTCAGACTTTCATTCAATATATTCAGACTTTCATTCCTTATATTCAGATTTTTGAATATAAATATAAATAATTCCCATAATATATATATATATATATAATATATATATATATATATATATATATATATATATATTTAATATGAAGTTATCTTCACATGGATGACATATCTTTTTTTTTTGCTGACACAAGGATTTCCAATTTCCTGTTGTAATTATAGATTATTGATTAATTGAATATTTATCAAGAATTATAGTTAAAATCATAATCCGATAAAATTAACTCCTTAACCAAAATCCTCGTTTATGAATTGAAACCAGAGCTGTCCTCTGGTGTTGTAATTATGGCTCAAGGCCTCTGATAATTACAATTATTAAATGTCACTGTTTAATCGACCGTTTCTGCCGAAACGTGGGGAACTTTGCCCTATTTTGACTGACGAATCACTCTTGCACAAAATGAACACAAAACGCCTTCTCTTTATCTACGTGAAAATTTATTAAATCAATCAGCCTCATACAATCACCTCCCCGATTCAATAATCTTCACCTACTCAAACATGCAAAGTTCTACACAAAAGGGTAAAATATCTAACTAACAAAATAAAGAAAAACAGCAGCGTGTGTGTATTGAATCAACCAGCAGTTATGGCAAAAGTGGTAATATGACAAAGGGATGTGGTGTGTTGAACGGGGTTTGAACAGTCCGCCAGAAGCGTAGCCCAGCGGGACACGGGCTGTCATAAAACCCCCACAGCAAAGTTGTAAACTCAGCTTAGACAAAGAGTCATAAACCTTTTGGCGGCAAGTTAGCAAGCAGTAAAGTTGGAACAAAGAAAATGGTGAATTTCACCATGAGGTTACTGTCGTAGTCCAGTACCGGCGCTCCGGTGTTCGCCTGGTAAGACAACTTGTGAGACGCGGCGGCCTCAGGACTCAATACAATGTTGCATGCAAGTACAATTTCATAACATCAGACTATAAATTGCGATTCTGATCGCACTAAAAATCCTATCCCTCTCTACCCTGCCCAGGTTACTTCTAATAAAGAAATCAAAAGATGGGTATTACTTTGTGGAGCAATTCTTCAGGGCTGCCCGCGTGCGGGGGGGGGAGAAGGAGGGGGAAAGTTGGAAGTTACGTGCGTCCACGGTTAACTTCGGGAAGAGCGGTCAATCTTTGTCCTTTGGCCTCCTTGGCGAAAGGGAAAAATATGATCTGACCGTCAGCAGTCGACTAGAACAAAAAAACAAGGTGGTGATCCGTCTCCTTGAAACTCCGTGGTTTTTTGGTTACGTGTTAAACTAACACCTTCGATCGGTAAAGCTGAAATTTCTGGCCTTCTTATTCCAGGAATTTCTGTCATGAACGTTCTTTTCATGGCCAACGAATGAGAATAAATGAAGACTCCACGTGGGACCTCTTCTTCTCCAGAGGATGCTTCAGTTGCGTGGTAATCTGTCGTGATCTCCAGCTGAAAAGCAAAGTTTTAAAGCTCCCGCCTTCCATATATAATCTCGTGTGACGTCAGACTTGGGACGTCCCCGTCCTACCAGCCGCAGTGCCCACTGGGATTTGTAGTGGTGGACAATACTGGATACAAAATGGCCGATGATGTCGGAAGGCCTGGTGGTGTCCAGCAATGTGTAAATGGTCCAATATTCAGCAAACAAGTGGTCCAACATTCCATACATAAAAACGTACATTTTTAAACATATTTACAAACATGGTGTAACATAACATTGCTTTAAGTTCACAAGCTGATATTATAAAATAAAATAAAAAACACATGAAAGCTGACTGGTTGAGAAACAAAACGATTTATAAGAATGAAGAAACATAAACTAATCAAATGAATAATCATGCCTTTGTGCATACATGATTACAAACTAGTAGTTGCACTGCACATACAATAATTTGTCACCAACTGTATACCTGCGTTTTTGTTTAAAATAAGTAAAAATAAATAGAGCTTAAAGTAATACAGTTAATATAACTTTGTTTTGTTATTTTAGTGAGAGCAGCGACATCTTTTTTAGAGCTCTAGTTTTTTGACGTGTATCTTGTAGAGAATTGCTCTCAATATAATACTGTGTGATCAGAATTAATGTTTTTAAAGGTACAGCTACATACACTCACCGGCCACTTTATTAGGTACACCTTGCTGATACCCGGTTGGACCCCCTTTTGCCTTCAGAACTGCCTTAATCCTTCGTGGCATAGATTCAACGAGGTACTAGAAACATTCCTCAGAGAGTGATAGAGATATTTATTAAATAGTCAAGCTCAGAGGAACGACACGGAATCTGTTCAATTTCTTGCAAGCAAGGGTAGGCCACACTCTGCAGTGCAGAAACTACAAAGAGCAGACGCCTTGTCTCCTTTATTATTTAGTAGCACAAACAGTTTGAGTGTGTGGTGTGTGTTAAAAGGGGGGGAGTGTAAAAAGGAACAGTTGGTTTCAGGGAGTATGCATTCCTTAAAGGATAAAACAAAACTCAGTCTCGCACAGTCTGCATACTGAGTTCACATAAAGGACAGACATACATAGTTTACATGAGTGATAAAGAAAAAAATTTTTTTCCCCAAAACAGCCCCCCTTCTTATCACGAATATAGTAGAATAAAACATATTAAACATAAAAAAAGGATTCTGTGTGAGCGAAAAAACCCCGCGACGGTAAGCAGATTATGTTTGCGGGAAAAATACTCACACGGCTCCCCCCCCCCCGGGCGACCACCAAAACGGCAGAGTGAACAAACATCAAATGTGTCGGGAAAAAAAAAGATGGAATAATACAAAAACAAAATGAGATAATAAGAAAAAGATAAATAGAAAATAAAAATGAGCCTTGTTTATAAAACCCGTATTTTTCCTCATTTCACTTGAACAGCAACTTCTTTCGATATTCTGCTACAAGATCATTTTATGAAGTACAGATATGAGTACACTCAGGGAATCAGCATGTTAGTATCAGTATGTATTTACATCATTGCGTGGTAAGAGTCAACACGTCCTTGTTGAGGTTCAGTAAAATAATCTTTCTTTGCATCATCATCTACATCTTCGACTGGGTCTTGTAGAGTTTCAATTTGACTCAGAACTACATATGCAGTAGTAATGGATTGATTTACTATTTTATTTATCATGCATTTGCAAAGTGATAAAACACATAAGATGATCAGAAAGGCTATAATAGCCACAAAAAACATCTTAATCCAATTCATCCATCCCCCTGGAATATCCAATCAACCCAGGAAGAGTATGGTGCAGCATAATCATCTGTCATTAACTCCTTCTGATGAAGCTGTCAAGATGTCTAAAGCCATGCGATTTTGGACTACCATGGCTCTCATAGCACTCATTTCTGTGTTCTGGCTGTTTTCTATTATTATGGAATTATTTATAAACAATCCGAATCGGAAATTTAGGGTTTCTACGTGCAACATTATTTTTCCTACTCCAACCCAGGGGAGGAAGGCGTGCCCAATCTTTTCACCTGTTGTCCAGATTTTAAACTCATCAGGTACATTAGTTCCCCATATGGGATCGTGTGGTTTTATATCCAAGGATCTTTTCAGTCTATTAGAGGAAGTGGAGTTGTCTAGTGCTTTACTAATGATTACTGTATGTCAGATGTGAAAAATGGAGCACAAGTACCATACCAGTTAGGGGGCAGCACATAATAAGCATTATTTCCCACACAACCATGCTATACCTTCAACCCAGTAGGTTGCCATTATGAAACCTTTTCCCCCCTTGCAACCCATGTATTAGAGCACTGAGTGGTGTTACCAAGATATACAGAGGTATTGTTATTTTATTCTACTTAAACAGTCATAATGTTGATGTTTTCCATTTTAAAATGTGCTTCAAAAGGTGTTATTTTTCCCCTTGATGTTCAAAGGGCCCCATTGTTTAGCATCACAAGTGCAGTTACGTGGGTCACATGCATATTTTAATGGGTTATACCAGGTGTAAGTGCTATTGTCTTTACCAGTCATCTGGATACCCTTCCTTGTGTTAGGTTCTGGCCAGGGATGATAAAGAGTGTGCGGTCCAAAAACCCATGCTCCAATGGAGGGGACGCAGGCTGCTTCTGTGAAATTCATTGCTGTAACAAACACTGTAGGACCTTGCGAGTGAACTGGCATTATAGAGCCACATAACAATCATTTTTAATCTGTGCTCTACGGGTGTCGTACACGTAACAATACAAAAATTTTGCAGGAAATGGAGTGTTTCATGCTCCTCTGTCAGCGGCCTGAGATTTCCCCGTCTGATGTCCATCTTTTCTTCTTCACTTCTTCCTCGTGCGGATCCTGTAGCAGAAAAAGGAAAAAAAGTACTGCTCCCAGCATTGGGCTCAGGCTTATCAGTCCTGTCCACAGGTTACGAGAAGCCATATTATAAGTAGGTGCATATCAGCTGTTTTCTTCACGGTTTTTGAGACGCTGGGCCATATGGGTACACCCCTTTTGTAGCCGGGCTTCCTCTGCTACCCCGGGGTTTTGGTTGTCTCCTGTAATGGTAGTACTGGCTTACAGTGACTTTTATGGATCCAGGAAGGTCTTTCTCTTTTTTTCAGAGCTGTGGGCGTCGTCAGGAGCACCTGGAACGGTCCTTCCCCAGCGAGGAGTACTCCAATCTTTTCTGTGGAGTGTCTTGATCAGAACCAGGTTTTCAGGCCTCAGGTCTTCTGTGGAATAGGAGCAGAATTTTCTGGCAGACTACTGGACAACTGTGTTTTTTTTTCCTGTAACATTTTTTTCATCCTTTCAGCTAATGATGTTCCTGTTGTGCTTTATCTATGTAATTCATTTCTGATGCAGTGGAAAAGGCTTCCATGTTCAAATGGAGTAAGACCAGTTGATTTGGATTTATTCTCATCCATAACTTCACCAATGAAAGACATTCGGGCCCAGGGTCTACCTGTCTCATCCATTTTTTTCTTAGCCTGTTTTTTATTGTCCCATTTGTTCATTCAACGAGACCTGCACTTTTTGGGTGGTAAGAGCAGTGATTTTTTAGCTGGAATCCTAAGACTTTAGAGCATAATTTCAAACACTATTTACAAAGTGAGTCCCATTATCTGACCTGATGATTTGAGGATTCCCATAAATTGGGGAAAAAAATGTGCCACTAGGTTTTTTTGCTTTTTGAGTGCATCACAGTTTTTTTGCTGGGATATTTCAACCCATTTTTTGAAAATGCATCTATGATCACTAGACAGTATTTCTTTCCCGTGACCATGACAGTTCTATGAAAACCCTATGTATGGTATGGAATGGATCTGCAGCTGCTGGGAATTGGCCTCTCGGGGTCGCATATTCCCCTTGGGGGTTATGTTTAAAAACAATTATGCAGGAACTGCAAAAATTTTTTTGATAATCAGAAAAATTATTGTATAAAAATTTAATTTATCAGATGTTCCATTCCCCCCGTGACACATGGGTTTTTTTCATGTGACACTTTTCCCAGCTGTTTTATAAAAATTTTTTGGTAGGATTGATTTGTTTTCTAATTTGGTAGATTTTATTTTTTTTTCCCCTCTCTTTCCCATGCTTATTTCGGGGTTTTTGGTGCTGATTGTTGTGCATCCCAGATTTTCGCGTCTATAAATAGGATGTCTGACATCTTGGGGTTTTAAAGGCAGTTTCGCAGCTGCTTTGGGGGGAAAGTCGGCAAAGTTGTTCCCCCTTTGTCTCCTCACTGTCATCTGATTGATGAGCTTTGCATTTACAGAGTGCTATTTTCTCTGGCAGTTGTATTGCTGATAATAATCTTTTCAAAAAATTAAAATGTGTTAGCTCTGTTCCTGATGATGTTTTAAAACCTCTATTTTGCCAAATTTTAGCATGGTGGTGTACTGATCCAAGCAAATACTGGCTGTCTGTGAAAATGGTAAGCATTTTCCCTTCATGCAATTCACAGGCTCTTACCACAGCATACAGTTCTGCTGTTCGGTAACATGTGATTGGTAGCGATTTTGCTTCTATAATCCTATCTGTAGTTGTCACCGCATAACCAGCTCTTTTTTTCCCATACTCATCTTTAGATGCTGAGCCATCTACAAACACCACTTGTGAGTTTAGTATTGGTGTCTGTGAAATGTCTTGTCTTGGTTTTTTTTCTCTCCCTTGTTTTTACAGAAGTGGGTTGTTGTCCTCAGCTAACGGGTTCAATGGACCGCATCTTTGCAGTGTGATATTAGGCTGAGACAGCAACAGGGATGTTAGAGCAATATGCCTTGCATGTGTTAAGAAAGGAAGTGAGGTTTGCAGTAACACAAGTGAAACTGAATGTGGAACTTTCATTGTTAGTGGGTGACACAACACGATGTCAGATGTCTGTTTTACAGCTTCAGCCGCTGCTGAGCATGCCTGAAGGCAGATCGGAAATCCAGTAGCAACAGGGTCCAGTTTCTTTGAATAAAATGCTAGTGGTCTGTCTTTGGAACCGAATGGCTGAGTTAAAATCTTTCATATAACCCGACAGGCATCCCCACAGAGTGTGAAGGTTGGCTGTAGTCTGGCAGTGCTAGTGTGACTGTTGTTTGAAGCAAAAATTTTTAGATTTATAAATGCTTTTTTTCCCTCTTCAGTCCACATAACTTTGTCTTTTAGTGTCATGTCTTTTCCATAAATCATAGATTGCAGAGGTTGAACAATGGCTAGTCTGGGGGCCATTCTCAGCAAAAGTTTTCACAGTCCAAAAAAGGACATCATTTGTTGCTTAGTTTGTGGGTTAGGGGGCCTCTTGTATTGCTTTCTTTCTGCTTTTTAAAAAGGAGCGGCCATGCTGTGATAAACTGGCCCCTAAGTACACTACCTCCTCCTTACAGAACTGTAGTTTATTTTTGGATGCCTTGTGCCCCGTGTGATGGAGATGTTTTTGAAATGTTTTTTGTTGGCTCTTCACAATGCTGCTGTGTGTCTGAGGCAATGAGAATGTCATCTACATACAACAGGACTTGACTGTGTCCAGGTATTTTTACAGGTGCTCATTGAATATCTTAAAGCTTGCGTGTACACATGTGGGCTCTCCTGAAAACCCGTGGGAGTCGAGTGTACGTGTATTTTTACCTTAAACTGAAACCCAAATAAATGTTGTGATTTTTCATGCAATGGCACTGTAAAGAATGCATTACTGAGGTCCACTACTGAGAAGTATTTTTTATCTGGGGTTAGAGAATGTAAAAACGTATGGGGGTTTGGGGGCATCAGGGGCAGCATGCCTTTCTATGTCATTAATGGGTCTAAGACCTGGACCATTCTCCATTTTCCCTGTACTGGCCCTTTTGTACGGAAAAAATAGGTGTGTTACATGTGGCATCAGTGTTCCCTTTAATATTCCTGATTTTTAACATATCTTGTATGATGGGTTTTAGCCTTCTTCAGCTTCTAGTTTTAGGGGGTTACTGGCAAACTAATGGGGGTTTTCTGATTTAGTTTTACTTTAATGGAGGGAAACCCCTTTTTTAGCCCTACATCAGTCGATGACTGTGACCAGAGGTCAGATGGGACAGCAGCTAGGGCAGGATGCATGTTAATTCCTGGCACTCAGCTAAGCCCTGTAGGTGTCACTCTATTTCATTAAAATTTTTTTTGGATCTACTTTGACTGTCCCCCCTAAGGTGAGCTTCAGTACCCTGTTCTGTGATCTATTTTCCAGTCAGAAGCTTCCAGTGGTTCATATTTTCCCTCTTTGGAAAACTGGACAAAGTCTCATGATTCTTTCCAGTGACTTTCTGGGGGTTTGTAATGATAGATGGGGTGTATGGCCTCAGAAAATTTGAGTTGTGACCTTCCTGTCTTAGGATCTACATCGAGATGTTGTACGGTTAGTAAAATTGGTTTTTTTTTCTTTGAAAAATCAGTGTCATACTTATGATCAGGACCTGGAGAGTGTTTTTATCTCATGGTTACTTGAAGCTCAGGATCTGACATGTACTGTGCTTCCTGAAAAGTTTGTTTTTCCCTTGTTTTTCCTAATTTTTCCCGTGCTGTTGGTGTGGGGCCTAAATTAGGGACCAGTAGTAGTATGGCTGTGAGGGCCCCGGGGCAACGAGGCTTCCCTCTTCTACTACTGCTTTCATGCCCGTTTCCGTGGACACGAGTTTATATGTAATTTCTGCATGAGATCTCCCCTAATAGGTTCACTGGGCAGTTAGAGCTTATTAGTACTGGAGCCTGACATGTGAATCCTGTCTCAGGCTCCTTTACTGTGACTGACAAACTGAGATAATGTATCTCTGATGTGCCGGCTGCTGATCTGACATGTATGGCGGTGTCAGAATATTTTACTTTAGGTTGAGGGTCAGTTAATACAGTTCTACAAGCTCCAGTATCCCAAACAGCTATATATTTTTTTGTTAATCATCATGTTTTTGTAGGGGGGGTTTTTGTGTTTTGGAAAGCTATTTGTTCCCAAGCTGCTTGTATGTCCCACTTCCTTAATTTTTGCTTCGTCGGCCTCATGAGTTGAGGAAGGAAGTGGGGGGTTGGCTTTAGTTGTCAATTTTTTTCGAGTTGGGTTATACACCCGTTTCTCTCTACAGTCTCTTTTGAGATGTCCAGGCTTGCCACAGTTCCCGCAGGCGTCATCACCTTGATTTTAAAACCCGCAGGTTAGTTCTGCATTCCCTTTTCATAAAGCCCCATTTTACCACACCTCGAACAGACATTGTTTCGATTGTGGCTTTTTTGCGGCCTCCCCTTTTTCTTCCCCACGGCCTCTAAATCCTCCTCGTCTTCTGTTTCTGTTTGTATCTGAAATGTGCACTATTAAGCCATCCTGCACCACAAATTTATCAGTCTCTTATTTTATATCTTATACTCGAGTGCTTTGGGGGACAGTTCCTGTATTTTGATACCCCAATGTTTATCTATGTATTTGTTAGTTCTGGTTTTAATCCATGAATAAATGCTCTCTTTAACTGCTGTTGATATGCACTATTGGCGTCATTATCAGGTTTTATAGCTGAATTTGCTCTAAAAAGCTCTCATTCTGTCTAAGAAATCTTGTGGGTTTCCTCTCCCCTTTTTTTTACCTTGGGAGATTTTTTCCATAATCAGCAGCTTGCTGTATTGATTTCTGATTCTTTCATACAGGGGTTTTAAGGCATCCTGCAGCTCAGTGCGACCAGGACCATCGGGAGGAAGTGTGTCTCCGTTCCCATCATTTCCAGTGAAATCCCCACACACTCTGCACCTTTTATGCCCAAATATTTGAGCCAAAAATTGTAACATTTCTCTTCCGTTTTAAATGGAAGTGGGGGGTTTTTAACTCGTTTAATGCAGCCAGAAATTAATCTGTTCCGTGTTCTATTGGTGGGATGGCCTTTAACGCGGCAGATCTGTCCTCCTGATTTTAGGGGCCTGTACACAAGGATTGTTCGTGCCTCGGGATGTTGAGCATCTCCTGGAAGCCTCGGATTAGCCACTTCTACTAGAGGAAATGTGTCCTCTTCTAAATTTTACCCAGAAGGAGAAAAATTATGTTCATAGGCTTTTTAATTCCTGAATGGGGTTAAAGGATTCTTTTTAGATTCAACTGTGTTTTTTTATTCTTACTTCTTGTTTGGACTCCGTCCCAACTGTGAGAAAGTGGGGACCAGAGGGAAGGCCCTGCGGAATTATTTCCTTCCCTGTTGTAAATGGGGTTATTAGTAATTGGCCCCTTGCTGTATTCTTACGGGGGTTTGAAAATTCACTCCCCCCCAGCCCCCCCCGTTGTGGTGCAAGTGGGGGGGCAGGAGGTGAAATTAGGTTGCGGCTGAGGCTGTCTGTGGGCAGCGAGTTTTCCTCATCGGGGGTTTTTAACGCTGGGCCAGCTTCTGTCTGCGTTTCTTCCCCTTTATCTTGTCTCTGCATGTCTCTTACTCTATTTGCTCCAACCATATGTCTGAAAGTTTTTACTCTATCTTTCTAAGTTTTCCTTTTTCGCAGGTTCTTGGTTTGCGTGATTTTTTAATTTTAAATCTGCCTGTAGTTTTAGAATATCTTTTGTGTCTAACCTGCCTGAGAACCCATGCTTCTCATTCCCTCTGTGGCAAATTTTCCTGCTCCTTCTACATAATTCTCCATAAACTTCAAAATCACCCTCTGGGTCTTTCCATTACTCTGTTCTTTCCCCCTTTCCCCCTTTTTTTTGATTTTTACTTTAAACAGACTATTAAATATTTCCCAGACAGAAATTCACTGGCATGAGATTCAAGGAGAGGACATTAACACGCCCTTCTACTGCAACTAGTTTGCAGCGGTGTTAATTTTCTGGGATTGAACCCGACCTTTTTCTCCAAGAATCACCAGTACGTCTTTCTGATCAGGGCAGAATCATCTGCTGCTGTAGCCCATCCGCCTCAAGGTGCGAAGTGTTGTGTGTTCAGAGATGCTCTCTGCATGCCTTGGTTGTATCAAGTGGTTATTTGAGTTACTGTTGCCTTTCTATCAGCTCAAACCAGTCTGGCCATTCTCCTCTGACCTCTGACATCAACAAGGCATTTATTTTCTCTTTTTCGGACCATTCTCTGTAAACCCTAGAGATGGATAGTGCGTGAGAAATGTAAAACAAGTAAATGTTCATCGTAACTAGCTTAAACAAACACACTTGATGATTTAGGTATTTACAGTAGAATTGATTTGTCTCATTAATGTCCTATCCTAACAGTAAAGTTGACCAAGTATCTCGTTTTATTTCATAACTTGAAAAATAAGACCTGATAATATAAAGCAGTGCCAATAAAAACACTTAAATAAACATTTTAATAATAAAACAACAACAAACATGTAAGGACCTGTAATGGACTGGCTTCCTGCCCAGGAGTTACCCCGCCTCTCTGATCGCTGGCACCAGATAGGTGGGGATGGATGGATGGATGGATAAAGTTGGACACACTATATAAAAGTGAATGTTCGATAACGTGCAGTGTCCCTATGATAATAAATTAGAGATTTTTTTTTTTTTGTGGCTCGACTGTGTTTTTGTTGTTGCTGAGGATCTGAGTGAACAACAGCTACCATACAGTTAATGTGACCGGAGACATCGTAGATACTTTTGATATGGTATGCTAATGCGATGAAATGTTGACACAGCTTGTCCCTTTTGGTGGGTCCATAATTGGTACTTACAACTCCATCAAGATCTTCTGTTTACATGAATCATGTCTTCATTCCTAGGCTATTTTCAAGTCAAGTCAAGTCAAGTCAAGTTTATTTATATAGCCCTTTTCAGCAACAAGGCATTCAAGGTGCTGCACATAAGGAAAAACATTACTTTGATACAGAAAATCAAACAACAGAGGTAATTAAAAAATTAAAGACAATAGAATGATGGATAAGAAAACGAAAGGAAAATTGGACTGAAACACATTCAAAGGCCACTCTAAACCAATAAGTTTTTAATCTTGATTTAAAGCAACTTAGGGTTTTGGCGCTTTTACAGTTTTCTGGGAGTTTATTCTAGATTAGTGGAGCATAAGAACTAAAAGCTGCTTCTCCATGTTTGATTCTGGTTCTGAGTATGCAGAGTAGATTTGGGCCAGAAGACTTGAGAGGTCTGGGAGGTTGATACAATGACAACAAGACTGTAATATATTTTGTTGCTAAGCCATTCAGTGATTTATAGACTAACAGATGTATTTTAAAGTCTATTCTCTGAGCTACAGGGAGCCTGTGTAGGAACTTTAGAACCTGGGGGATGTGCTCCACTTTCTTAGTTCTAGTGAGGACGCAGGCAGCAGCGTTCTGGATCAACTGCAGCAATTTTGACAGTGCAAACAGGCATTTCCTGGGAAGATACAGAGGATTGCATAAATTTTCACATATGGCCTTGTAAAATGTGCGATTTACCATCTGCTGTGTGTTAGCAGTCACTTAATTTCAGGGTTTATTCACACTTGCCACTTCTGGTACGCTTTGAACGGACCAGAGTTCATTTCCACCCTTGGTCCGGACCTTTTGTGCAGGTGTGAATACACTCAAGAGAACCCTGGTCCAGACCAAACAACCGGACCGAGACCCACTTTTTGAGGTGGTCTCGGTCCGCTTACAAACGGGACTCTGGTGCGGTTTGCTTATGGTCTGAATACAAACTGGCCCCGATCCGAACCAATTATAAAAAGCGTACGTCTCTTTGGACATAAAAAGCCACCGTAGCCGGTAGCAAATCATACCTGATAAGCTGTGTGTTGCTTAGCAACGCTACCAGCTTGTTGTGGGACAAGGCATGTAGAGAGCGTCAGTGTTCAGCACGCATTCTCCGACGGGGTTCCAAAATTATAAATGGAACATCCCAAAGTCTGTGTTGAATGAGCTGCTCTTGACTCTCACAATAATATATTGCAACTGTAATAACGGCACAAATATGCAGAACAGAGGTGCCGCACTCAGCACAAGACAGCTGTTTTCCTAAATTTCCGTGTCTGTGCTCTGTCCCACCCCCGTCATTTCTGTCAAATGAGAACAATAATCGTCACCTGCGTGGCTTTGTTTACAAGTAATAGTTTACTTGCAAAAAGTACAATGTGAAAACAAACCACACTTTCAGTCAAAGTCTGCTGAAAGTCACACTTAGTGACTTTCAGCAGAGCTGTTTCAGTGCTATGATGAGCTCTGAAACCTGACTGAAACTCTTTAAACAGGTCATTGCTGTGTAAATGCTCACACATTTGATTAGCAACTATTTTCTCAAGAATTTTAGATAAGAATGGAAGATTGGATATAGGTCTGTAATTTTTCAAGTCATCTCTATGAAGCGAAGGTTTCTTAAGTAAAGGTTTAATTCCAGCTACCTTAAAAGCCTGTGGTACATATCCATTTACTAAAGATAGATTAATCATATCTAAAATGGGGTTGGTAGTCAGAGGGAACACTTCCTTAAATAATTTGGTTTGGATTGGGTCTAACATACAAGTTGAAGGTTTAGATGAGTAGTCTGACAACCTTCCTATCTGCTGTTCAATACAAAATACATAAACATGTTTGACCAAGAAGGGCATTTTCTGTTAAAAATAGGCGGTTAGACCTATAATTCTTAATATGGTGAATGTACAAATATGTGTAGGTAAGATCATCACATGCCATGTTTGTGAACAATAGGCTACGGACATTTAATTGGTCTTCATGTTCTGATTTAATAATATAAATAGTAAATGGACAGAGTTTTTAATAGGTAATTTCTAGTCATACCAACCACTGAACACTAAACCCACATACACCTGAATCTCTCTCGCAAACGCATACACATTCATCACCTTGCCCAGTGGTCCAGCAAGATGTGAAAGGAGGAAGATGGAATCAAACTCAACTCTCCCACTGAGCCACAGTCGCCCCTGACACATTATGTAGCATTACCAATCTCATTTAGGCATGATCTGCTGCAAACATATCAAAATATCACTGAAATACTTTTCGTGGCACTTTACTGAACTCTCACCTTCTGATCCCAAAATGACATAGAGGTGATAATTACAGTTGTGGTTTTGCTCTGGATTTGTAAGATTAGTTGTGTCAGCACCCATCAAGGCTACAGTTACCATGAAGATAACTATTCTAAACATGGTTAGCCATTTTTCTTGTGTTTTTTTCCCCACCCTGATCTCTCAGCCATATTGCAACTGTCTCCTATGACAGTTGTTGGATCTCCTTCTTTAACCGAGACAAATTTTTATTTAATTGGTAATATTACACACATAATATCCCCATTAGGTGTACCGTTCATTCAATGTGTACATTATAATATATGTACATGTAAGATATGGAAAGCTGCTTCTAAAAATGAGCTTCATTAAGAATGGTCAAATCATAAGACACACCTATTCAAAGCTTCAGAATTTGGTGTCCATCTACAATAAACTGTAACTAACCAAGGATTCACTTAAAAACACCACCATACTATAAAATTTCTGCCTCGCATTTTATTGACGTAAAAAGATCTGCTGCTTTGGGTAAACTACTACTGCGATGAGATTTTTTTGGACACGTCCAAACTTTCTGCAGCATTATTGTCGGAACTCAGAGGCACCATAAATACTGCACAATTAAACCACTGCTAGGCAGTTGACAGAATTTCAACTCAAAAGCTTCAAAAATGACCCAATAATATTTCATCTTTAATTTCATTTTTTAAATCTCATTCTGTGTAAAATAGATGCTCCTCCTGCGCTGTTGAAGATTAACTCAACTCTGCATATTCGACGTGGCTCCGACTGATGGCAAACTGACCTTTTTTCTATTTAATTTACCTCAAAATTGTTCGACCTCTTGGACTGTGTATACAGCATTGAGCTGTTCAGTCAAATATTTTGTACAAAAACTCTAAAAAAAAACAGAGACTCACAAAAAAAGTCACGCCCTCATCCTAAGGCAGTATAACAATCTCTACAAACCGATATACAGACCCTATAAACACATGGGCGATTAGTAACACTCATTTTTCATATATGAGACTGAGTTCCTGTTTGACAAAATGCTAACCCTGTTTCATGTTTAGACCTACATTAAACACACACACCAAAAAGTCAATGGGTCTGATGTTACATTCATTACCTGGAAGCAGAAAATCATCATAATTAACAGAGATAAAGGCTAGTAAGCATCAGTCTGTGAGGAATTAATCTTTATGTGTTTCACTTGGTAAATTAAGTTTCTAAAATAAACTTTTCGATAATATTGTAATTTATTAAATATAGCTGTATGTGTGTTCCATCTGGATTGGCACCATGCTTTCTTTATTCTGAAATGCTGTTAGTTTTATGTTGGATGGAACAGGACGCACATCTTCCAAAAAAAATCTACTCAGTTATGTCATTCTGAAGCAGAAAAGCTGCCTCAGGCTTTCCCACTACAACCAAGTTACTGTGGGTATGATGTTCATTTTCTAAAATGCTGTTATTTGTAGTCCACATGTAGCAGGATGAACATTATCCAGAAAATTCCACATTTGTCTCATCAGTTCAAATAATGTTTTTCCAAAGCTCTTGACATCAAGATATTTTTGGCAAATCTGAGACAGGTCTTTGTGTCCTTTTTGGTCAGGAGTGGTTTTGACCTTGGAATTCTCCCTCTGATGCTGTTGTTACCCAGTATCTCTTCCTTATTGTTGAATCATGAACTCTGTCCTTAACTGAAGCAAGTAGGCCTTACAGAGCTTTAGATGTTGGCCCTTGGTTTTTTCCGTTTCTGTGAATAAGAATGCATAGATTTTTTTTAACCCAAAAATCCATCCAACACACAGAAAGAAGTGGCAGCTGTGGAAACATGATTACAGGAACTGGGTGCAGATCTGAGGCAGAGAGAGATGGGTCAGTGACTGAGAAATGGCAGATAAGCACATTCTTGTACAGATCAGGATAGACCAACCTGTCAGGGTTGTTCCAGATGAGATGGCAAAAACTCAGAGGAAATCTGAGAGCAGATGATCCATATGGCAACAGGGAAAATATGTTCAAAGAAACAGATACACAGAGTCCACTCTTTAACAGGTTCAGAAATCTAGCAGGCACACAGGAGTCAGAATTGAGACAAGGGTCAAAACATTAAATCAAAATCTGCAGGAATAACCAGACAGGGGCAGGCAAAGGGCAGGGGATCAGACAGCAGAAACAGGGTTGTGTTGTCTATGACTTGGAAAAGGCTGGATGTTGTCTGCTTAAAGCTTCAGTTAATCTGGTACCTGTGCTTCGGCTTGAAGGAGTTTATATCCTGGAGAGAACAGGTGGAGATAATTAGAAAGGCACAGGTGAGCACGATGAGGTAAATGGTATGGAGGGCAGTGAGAAAAGGAAACGTTTACAAAAAAAACAGTCAAGGTGTGAAAAAAAAAACAGTCCAGAAATACGACTCATGACAGACAATGGCTCTCACTGGAGAGCCTTAGAAATTGCTTTGTACCCTTTTCAGACTGATCACTTTGTTTCTTATCTGTTCTTTAATTTCCTTAAATTGGGATTTATATGGTCCTTGTAGAAATATTTGAACCTACACATAAGTTCTGTTTAAAAGCTTTAATAATTCTACAAATACAGCCCAGAAGTGGCTGGTGAAATTAGACTAAGCTTTCCAAAACAATCTAGCTTATTTAAAACTGTTTCTGCACTTTTTATTTACTGTTTTTACAGTTTTCTCACTTTCATGGTTGTTTTAAACCTCCCAAATGATCTGTTGGCTACTTTAAAGACATGTAGATGCTTCGAAACACCATGGTTTGTCACAGTTCGAGATTGGTTTGGACCAAAATGCAAGCAAGCACTTGGGAGCCACATAGTGCGATTTAATCTTCTCTCTTCTTTAATAATATAATCGAAGGACTTACAGAAATTGTCCAATGTCGACAAAGAGCCAGGAGACATCAGGAAGACAACTGGTGAGAAACATAAGGAACCAGCAAGGAGTGTACCAAACAAACCAGTTAATAAACAGAGGGAGTTGGAGTATGGACCAATGAGGGAGGAAGGCAGGTAATCAGATGGAAGTGGTAACAGGTGCGCAGGCCAGGTGAAGGGAACAGAGGAAATAGGTTGTTATGGAAACTAATGTGAGACTGAGGCTTGGGAGAAACTAAACTAGACATAACCTACAAATGAAAACAAACCTGAGGGTAATAAACCTAGAAGCTAGAAAATAGAAATAAACTCTAAACCAGAGGACATGGGGAAAAGCTAGACTCAGGGAATACCCAACCGAGTAACAACAAGGGGTCTAAGGCCAAAGGGGAAAAAGAACTAATAAACTTGAAGAAGAATGTAGCAAGAATAAACAAACCTAATAGTAAACAAGCACAGAAACACTAACCGAGAAACTAAACTAGAAAACCCAAAGAAGGAAAATAAACAAAGGGAACTGTAATACTAATAATAATAATAACCAGAGGAAACAATTCTAAGGAATATATAAACAAGAAAGCAACCACCAAGGGAACTATGGGCGAGCGGAGAAAGAACTACTAAAACTAGGGGGCAGGAGAGAGAATAAAACTAACATCAGGATGACAGAAGGAATACACAAACATAACTACTAGACCCAAAGGAATAGAAACACCTAACTGAAAAAGTAAACAAACACAAAAACCCAAAATGGCAGATCCTGACACGGTTTCATGCTGCCATACTAGGCTGTTACCATAGAATCAGTGTGACACTTCTGACAGGCTCTGTGGGAGACAAACTGGATAAATAATAATCTGCGGCAGGATGTATATGTGTGTGTGTGTGGGTGTGTGTGTGTGTGAGAGAATCAGACTGACCCTGCAGTCTATAAAGTCTTTAGCCCTTGGAATGATGCTGGGATTTCCTGCTGTCACTCTGCATTATGGCCTCTTGTCATTCTTATTTCACATACAGAAACACACACATGAAAATATTCCTTTCAGAATGTCTAGTTTCATAAGACATTGTCAAACCCAAGGTTAAAAAATGGCATCTTAATTAACAAGAGCCAATGAGAAACGTAATTATGATTACTTGTTACTTTACTTTCTCAGTCCATTTGAACGCTGTACACCGAACAGCCTTAGCATTATAATCAGTGAAAAAACTGATACTGATTTTACTACAGAGTTTTTGACTTTTCTGTTATGTTTTGGAAGCAAAACAAAAAGGAAAATCATTAAGATTTGAATGACTTTGGAAAGGACTGTTGCATCCAATATTATTATAATTTTGTCCATTTCAGCTGCAATAGAGCCATTAACACAATAACTTAACAATAATCTAATAAAGTTTCACAACAGTTGTAATAAAATTAGTCATAACCATCCTTTAGGCAATACATCTGACATCTTACAGTCACAGCCTCGTACTCGTACTCGTACTCGTCGTCTTCCGCTTATCCGGAACCGGGTCGCGGGGGCAGCAGACTCAGCAGAGACACCCAGACGTCCCTCTCCCCAGACACCTCCTCCATCTCCTCCGGGGGGAGCCCAAGGCGTTCCCAGGCCAGCCGAGAGACATAGTTCCTCCAGCGTGTCCTGGGCTGTCCCCTGGGCCTCCTCCCGGTGGGACGTGCCTGGAACACCTCCCGAGGAAGGCGTCCAGGAGGCATCCGGTATAGATGCCCGAGCCACCTCAACTGGCTCCTCTCGATGTGGAGGAACAGCGGCTCTACTCCGAGCCCCTCCCGAATGGCCGAGCTCCTCACCCTATCTCTAAGGGAGTGCCCGGCCACCCTACGGAGGAACCTCATTTCAGCCGCTTGTATCCGGGATCTCGTTCTTTCGGTCATGACCCAAAGTTCATGGCCATAGGTGAGGGTAGGAACCGATAAATCGAGAGCTTCGCTTTTCGGCTCAGCTCTCTCTTCACCACAACGGACCGGCACAACCCCCCCATTACTGCGGCAGCCGCACCAATCCGTCTGTCGATCTCCCGCTCCATTCCTCCCTCACTCGTGAACAAGACCCCAAGATACTTGAACTCCTCCACTTGAGGCAGGAACTCCCCTCCAACCTGAAGAGGACAAGCCACCCTTTTCCGGTTGAGTACCATGGCCTCTGACTTGGAGGAGCTGATCTTCATCCCAGCCGCTTCACACTCGGCTGCGAACCGCCCCAGCGCATGCTGTAGGTCTTGGCTAGAGGGGGCCAGCAGGACCACGTCATCTGCAAAAAGAAGAGATGCAATCTGCTGGTCCCCAAACCAGACCCCCTCCGGCCCTTGGCTGCGTCTAGAAATCCTGTCCATAAAAGTTATGAACAGGACTGGTGACAAAGGGCAGCCCTGCCGGAGTCCAACATGCACCGGGAACAGGTCCGACTTAGTGCCGGCAATGCGGACCAAACTCCTGCTCCATTCGTACAGGGACCGGATGGCCCCTAATAAAGGGCCCCCGATTCTATACTCCTGGAGCACCCCCCACAAGGCATCACGAGGGACACAGTCGAATGCCTTCTCCAGGTCCACAAAACACATGTGAACCGGTTGGGCAAACTCCCATGAGCCCTCGAGTACCCTGTAGAGGGTATAGAGCTGGTCAGTGTTTCACGGCCGGGACGAAAAACCACACTGCTCCTCCTGAAGCCGAGGTTCGACTATCGGCCGGACTCTCCTCTCCAATACACCGGCGTAGGCCTTACCAGGGAGGCTGAGGAGTGTGATCCCCCTGTAGTTGGAACACACCCTCCGGTCCCCCTTCTTATGAAGGGGGACCACCACCCCGGTCTGCCAGTCCAGAGGCACTGTCCCCGACCGCCATGCAATGTTGAAGAGGCGTGTCAACCATGAAAGCCCCACAACATCCAGAGATTTGAGGTACTCAGGGCGGATCTCATCCACCCCTGAAGCCTTGCCACCGCGGAGCTTTTTAACCACCTCGGTGACTTCAGCCTGGGTGATGAAAGAGTCCAACCCCGAGTCCCCAGCCTCTGTTTCCACCAGGGAATGCGTGATGGCAGGATTGAGGAGATCCTCGAAGTACTCCTTCCACCGCCTGATAATGTCCCCAGTCGAGGTCAGCAGCCTCCCACCCCCACTATAAACAGTGTTGGCGAAGCACTGCTTCCCCCCTCTGAGGCGCCGGACGGTTTGCCAGAATCGCTTCGACCGGTTTTTCCTTCTCCATGGCCTCACCGAACTCCTCCCAGGCCCGGGTTTTTGCCTCTGCCACAGCCCGGGCCGCAGCACGCTTGGCCTCACAGTACCCGTCAGCCGCCTCAGGAGTCCCACAAGCCAACCACAGCCGATAGGACTCCTTCTTCAGTTTGACACCATCCCTTCCTGCCGGTGTCCATCACCGGGTTCTGGGATTGCCGCCGCGACAGGCACCGCAGACCTTACGGCCGCAGCTACGGGTAGCAGCATCGACAATAGATGCGGAGAACATGGTCCACTCGGACTCTATGTCTCCAACATCCCCCGGAATCTGGTCAAAGCTCTCCCGGAGGTGGGAGTTGAATACATCCCCGGCCGAGGGCTCCGCCAGGCGTTCCTAGCAGACCCTCACTATGCGCTTGGGCCTGCCAAGTCTGTCCGGCTTTCTCCTCCTCCAGCGGATCCAACTCACCACCAGGTGGTGATCAGTGGACAGCTCAGCCCCTCTCTTCACCCGAGTGTCCAAAACATGCGGCCGAAGGTCTGATGATACGACAACAAAGTCGATCATTGACCTCCTGCCTAGGGGGTCCTGGTGCCAACTGCACTGATGGACACCCTTATGCTTGAACATGGTGTTCATTATGGACAATCCGTGACTAGCACAGAAGTCCAATAACAAAACACCACTCGGATTCAGATCAGAGAGGCCATTTCTCCAGATCACGCCTCTCCAGGTGTCACTCTCGTTTCCCACGTGGGCGTTGAAGTCCCCCAGCAGAATAATGGAGTCCCCGGGAGGGGCACTATCCAGCTCCCCCGACAGGGACACCAAGAAGGCCGGGTACTCCGCACTACCGCTCGGCCCGTAGGCCGAAACGACAGTCAGAGACCTATCCCCGACCCGAAGGCGCAGGGATGCGACCCTCTCATCCACCGGGGTAAACCCCAACACTAGACGGCTGAGCTGGGGGGCAACAAGCAAACCCACCCCAGCCCGCCGCCTCTCCCCGTGGGCCACTCCAGAGTAGAAGAGAGTCCAGCCCCTCTCAAGGAGATGGGTTCCAGAGTCCACGCTGTGCGTGGAGGCGAGCCCGACTATTTCTAGTCGATATCTCTCGACCTCCCGCACAAGCTCAGGCTCCTTCCCCCCCAGCGAGGTAACATTCCACATCCCTAGAGCCAGCCTAAGCATCCGGGGATCGGGCCGCTGAGATCTCCACCTTTGTCCGCCACCCAATCCTCTTTGCACCGGTCCCTCACGGTTCCCCCTGCAGGTGGTGGGCCCACTGGGGGATGGCCTCGCGTCTCTCGTTCGGGCTTGGCCCTGCCGGGTCCCGCGAGGAGCAACCCGGCCACCAGGCGCTCTCCGATGAGTCCCGACCCCAGGCCTGGCTCCAGGGTGGGACCCCGGCTCCGCCATACTGGGCGACGTCACGTGCCTCGATATATTTGTCCTCATGAAGGATTCTTGAACCGCTCTTTGTCTGACCCATCACCTAGAGCCTGTTTGCCATGGGAGACCCTACCAGGGGCATTTAAGCCCCAGACAACATAGCCTCTAGGATCATTTGAACACTTAAACCCCTCCACCACGTTAAGGTGGCGGTTCAAGTAGGGGCAGTCACAGCCTCACAAACCCAATTAACCTTTTAGAAATAACATTTATCCATGATCAAATATTCTACTTTAGTACACCATTACATTAAGAAATGCTATTGTACAACTAAAACAGCACACAATAATTACATTCAAACAGTAGTCGTAGCAATCCTCACCATACTGTTAGTTTTTGAAATTTGCAGATATCATCAAATAGTTTGTCGCTATCACAATAAATATCTATTCTTATCATAATAATTGCTTTTTTCCAATAACATACAACACATAATTACACATCCCTGGCTGATTATATCCACTTTGTAGCCAAATTGTAAAATGTTCTGGTAAGACAGAAGCTGAAGAACCTGTTCTTGAGTATTTTAGCCTTTCCAATCATTTAAAACTGGGACACAGTGTTCCCATTATTTCCAGATGCAGGCATATTTCTGTTTAAAAAAAAAAGAGCAAATACAGGAAATTAACTGACTGATAAACTAAGCAGAGACTGACATTCTGTTCATACTTTAGAAGTCCACCTGAATTGCAAGTCTAAATAAAACGTTTGGCTGTTTTCTGTTTACTTAGGCCATCATCAGCTAAAAAGATGTTAACTGTGTAAGGAAAAAAAAAAAGAAAAACTTTGTCTAAAGTCCTTCTTCAATTCAATTTCAATTCAATTCAGTTTTATTTATATAGCGCCAATTCACAACATATGTTGTTTCAAGGCACTTCACAAAGGGTTTGGAATGGTGTGGGGTTGTTGGGGAGGTTAGATTGAACTACTGAGTGTTAGAGTTTGGCCATTTTAGAATGGGCTATGTGTAGATGTACTAAGTAAAATAATAAACTGATAATGTTTGTCCATCTAGAGCCCACTGGTAGCCATTGTTATACTAAAACCCACAAGGATTTAGGGTACCTCTCTCTGTCAGACTGTTTATAACCATTGGAAAAGAAAAGAGGTCGCACAGGTAGTAGAAATGTAGGGTGTGTTTGCACCTCAACCATAACTGAGCTGGTTTAGGCTAAACCTGACTCCCCCTTACTCCATCCAACAGGGAGGGAGGAAGGCAGAGTTAAAAAATAATTGGAGAGTGTTCTTTCCTGTTGCAGTGTGAACGGTGGGTAACTTTAAAATGGGCTAAGTCAATTCAATCGAATCATATAGATTTCACATCAGGTAAATACATTCCAGTTAATCCTAACTATCGAACAGTGCACTCAGATTCGGTTATTTATTCAAATTGGTTAAAAAGTTTTTCTATTCAAGGAAACCCAGCAGATTGCATCGAGTCAGTGACTTGTAGCAGTCACTCCTCCTGGATGAGCATGTAGCGACAGTGGAGAGTCACTGGTGTTGACTTTACAGCAATGCCTCATACTGAGCATGCATGTAGCGACAGTGGAGAGGAAAAACTCCCTTTTAACAGGAAGAAACCTCCAGCAGAACCAGGCTCAGTGTGAGTGGCAAAGTGTCACGACCGACTGGGGGTTTGAGGGAACAGAGCAGAGACAGAAAAAGAACACGGAAGCACTGATTCAGGAGTACTTTCTATGGGAAGGAAAAGTAAATGTTAATGGATGTAAAAACAGATAAACTCTGAGCCAGTTTTCAAGTTTAGAGTATGAGAGAAAGCACATACAGTTAGTCACAGTAAAAGCTCAGTCAGTAGCTATGTCTAGGAGAAAAATAGGGTTAAACACTGAAAGACAGGGCCAAGTGTATCATCGGTAGAAGGTGAGCATTAAGTTGTTGGCAGCAGAAGCTTGGACGATGCCCCCTCCAGGAAGGTGTCACAGGTAGATACAGAGTCAGGCCAGGTGTAGCTTCTAGGAAGAGAAAAGAGAGAGAACATAACGTTAAAAGCTGAAATAACTGCAAATAATGCAAAACTGGAGAGTAGTGTGAGAACGTAGCAGAGAGAGTGAAAGTGGTCATTATGTCCTCCAGCAGCCTAAGCCTATAGCAGCATAACTACAGAGATAGCTCAGTATAACCTAAGCCACTCTAACTATAAGTTTTATCAAAGAGGAAAGTTTTAAGCCTAGCCTTAAAAGTAGACAGGGTGTCTGCCTCACGGACTAAAACTGGGAGCTGGTTCCACAGGAGAGGAGCCTGATAACTAAAGGATCTGCCTCCCATTCTACTTTTAGAGACTCTAGGAACCACCAGTAAACCTGCAGTCTGAGAACGAAGTGCTCTGTTAGGAACATATGGAACAATCAGATCTCTGATGTATGATGGAGCTAGATCATTAAGGGCTTTATATATGAGAAGGAGAATTTTAAATTATATTCTGGATTTAACCAAGGTTTTTTACTTTATTACCGGAGGTCAATTTAATACCATCCAGGTTAAGTGATTGACTAAGCAGTTTCGTTTTCAGAGGCTCCGGTCCAAAGACGACAACTTCTGTCTTGTCTGAATTTAAAAGCGGAAAATCATCCAAGTTGTTATAACTTCAAGACATGCTTGTAGTCTATCTAACTGGTTGGGCCCATCTTTCTAATCTTCTAATGTAATCTTCTTCTTTATCCATTATGTTACATGTAAAAAACAGAAACAAGAATAAATCTTTGTAGCTCAAATGTTGAGCAAATCAGAATTATTGCATGGAGACATCACAACTGACACATTACATCATTAAGTCATGACCTCATAGTGGATTTTGGAGGTGGTGAGTTGGCAAACCCAATCTATCATCAACCCCTAAAAGGCTGTAGTGAAAGGTGTAGATCCCTGGGTGCAGCTGGGCTGTTAAGCTAAAACAAAAAAAAAAACAGTATGAAAGGAGACGCCTCCTTACCTGCGAGGTCCAAATAGCTCTCGTACATAGAAATGATGAGGTATATCAAGCCCTTATTGATCTAATTTTCTTTTCCCTTAAGCCAAATTGTCCTTTAACCCACTTTTTTTTATCAGCAGCTCTTAGTTTTCAATGGTTTCCACCCAGCTGACTATTTTACTCTAGTTCTGGCTGCTGGCAGGCTTATTTAAAAGTCCACAAAATGACTTGTTAATACAAACTGTGTACTAATGTCTGGTGTATTTTGCTTATTAGTCTTTAATTTTCCTCCTCCTCTTGATGCTGACCTTCAGTGAATGACTTTTGATTTATAGTTTATTTTTGTTTTTAGCATCTCATTATTAAGTGAGTGCACAGATTTATCTCCTAAGGTTTATTGTTGAAAGTTTTTTTTTTTTTAAACTGCATGCATATTAGTCTTTGCTGCTTGAAAACCCCACTGCCCTTCACCCTTTAATTGAAAGAATCAGTGAAGTTGAATATGTCTGTTTAAATAAATTAGAAGCCCAGCTCCTCAGACTTGTATAGTCTACTCAAGTAGACCACAGAACATTTTATTGTACTGTCATGATAGCCTAGGGATGAGCAATGTATTGGCATTAACACATGTATTGGCTGATGTTAGTAATTATTTAAGATATCAGTATTGGCCTGATTAGTAAAACTGCATGATATTAATAACCGTGTTGGGAGGGGGGTTGGCCATGTGGTGTTTGTTTGGTCGTGTGATGGTGATGCAGCAAAAGATGGGAAGGGGGTTTAACTGAAGCTGAGAAGCAGTGTTAGCGGTGTGATTTATTTCATGGTGTCGAAATCGTAAGGAAATATAATATATATAATATTGGTAAATGTCAGTTATCGGCCATAACAGCAATAATATTATCGGATATCGATACCACTTCAAATTTTCATTTCGGTGCATCCCTATAATAGACTGTTTGCTCTTATCTTATTCGTCATTAAGGAAGAGTAAAGGAGTTTAATCTGATTTGCAACTGTAAAAAGAAACAGCATGTTTGCCTGCAATACTAAATCTGCATTTTTCTGACCCCATTCCTCAAATATCAGATTTTTGTTTTATCTGTGAGATTGGTGGGTAAAATCATTAGAGGCCAGTTGTCATAGTGAAACCATGTCCACTTAGCCTTGTGCAGTTAGTACACCTGGTCCACATGGGGATGAAATGAGATGAAGATTTTCCATAGTGTCGGCGTCGCTTTACTGTTTGATCCAACATGATCGTCACAGTAACAATAGACAGATGACAGCACTACCAGTAGCTAGCTGAATAGCTGAGATGAATTGATATTAATTCAGATTTGTGGTATAAGGCTTACATTGTCAATAGAGATCCCAGACTATATTAACTACTCTATAATAGTTCCAGACCAACACACACTGCAAAGGTCTTTCCAACATGAAGTCCACAGACAGAGGTGATTTTCACTGTCTTTAAGGCTTGTCAGATCAGTTCTAAAGAGCAGTCGCTCTGTGACAGGATCTATGTGGCAAACATCTTACTGTTTAACTTGGTGTGTTTCCTTTAATCTGTCACCCATCTGTTCTTTAGTGAGACTGCATCTGAACAACTGATTATATGTTGCAAGTCTTTGGTGACATCAAAGCTTCTGGTGAGGGAGATATGATTATGAGAATCATAATCATATCTCTGCAGACGTGGAGATTTCTGTCTTGGAATATGAAACAACAGCAGATATATTTATTATG
The DNA here is from genome assembly GCA_036173005.1 of Crenichthys baileyi. NCBI lineage: Eukaryota > Metazoa > Chordata > Actinopteri > Cyprinodontiformes > Goodeidae > Crenichthys > Crenichthys baileyi. Next base: position 62,362 of record JAHHUM010000473.1, on the reverse strand, counting down.
CTTTCCTGTACATGTGTATCTTACCGTTCATATAATTTTTTAGGTACATTTTGAGGCAGGGGGCTTTTAATAAAGACTTATCAGATAATTTGCATATGGCAAAAAATGTGAGACATGGTGAAAAGCACCTCAATATCTCATATTACATTGTAAATGATTCTCTGGGTCATATTCATTATTAGCATCTCTGATATTCCCCAAAATAAGAAAGTACACCAAATAGCAACTGGATAGAAGAAATCGAGGAAGTGCACGCAGCCCTGTTAAAATGCAATGTTTTTGTAACTATGTACACCTTTTAATTTGATTAATATCATGTATTATTTTACACAAAACAAACAAATCTGTGAGGGGGAACGTGAAAAATGAAAAAGCTGCATCACCCTGATTGCATAAGTGTGCACACCTTTAAACTTGTATTCTGATGAAGCACTTTTTGATTTGAGGATTTAGTTTTTGGTGTGCATCCCACATTGTTTTCCAGATCTCTGTGAGGACATCTCTTGTCCACAGCCCTTTTCAGGAGACCTGCACCGATTTTCTGTCTGGTTTGGTTCAAGACACCTTCTTCAGTATTTTAGCAGACACCTGAAGGTTTTTGGTCGAACCTGATTATTTGAAACTGCTCATGGTTTCATCCAACTTGATAAAAAAAAAAAAAACTTTTTTGAGCCAAACATATATTTTGGAACAGTGGCTAAAAGTTCAGGTTTGGTTTTATAAGACCAGAACACATTCTTTTACAAGGATTAGGGAGATTTTAGCCTGGCCTGGGCAGAGGAGCAAATGTGAAGCTGTTAAACTTAAAAAAATAAGAAAAACTTATTCAAACTGACAGTTTGTTTTATTAGTGTATCTGAAAATAAATGTTACTATTACCTGGGTTGGTTCCTGTAATTTATTCTGCCTCTGGATGTTGGCCTCTCTGACCTGGTGTTTAGAAAGGGATATAAAGCATGTTATATAAGGCCATTCCTTTAGTTTTTGCCTCTCTCCATCTGTTAGAGCTAGAAACAGAATTATGGGTCATGGTTTACATGAAAAGAGCACTGCTCTATTTTTAGTTACATACCATAGATGGAATTGCCCCATTACGCCTCCAGAACGTCTGTTTGCTCTCAACTACCCCTTCAGTGCCACTGAACATTACATATATATATATATAGTTAATCATTTATTGTTTTTACACCTGCTCAACATGTATGAATGTGTCCTCCAGGCTTTTTCTAAATTTCTCCTACTCATGGTCACTGATATATAACCAGGATTTTAAATCATCAAGGTTAATATGAATGGTTTGGACATCTGTTCAAGCCACTAACCTTAACTATCAGATTCAACTTGCACTATACTTCTATAGGACATATTTAGCCAGGATGAGCTCAGGGCTCACATCCTCAAAGACTGCTTGCAGAAAATAAAAAGTTCCTGTAAATAGCACAGTAGCTCTATTTACCCAAACTTCCTGTGCTATATGTGGTTTATGTTTTTTAGATCAGGTTTTTTTTTTCTTATATCTTTGATCTTATGTTTTTGGGGTCATTTCAAAGCTGGTCACTTGTATGTATCATGGATTTGATCTCCTTGGTGTGTAATAAAAGCTTATGGGATGAATTATGTGCCTACTTTTAGCGATGTTTTACTTTCCTGAATGATGAAACTCAACAGAAGTTTTACCTTTTATAAGATTTAAATATTCAGTCAAAGCACTTAATATCCTGGATCTTTTTCTTCGTTTTGCATGTTCCATCACTGAAAGCTTGATGAACGGTTTTCAACTACACTTTCCAATATATGCAAAGTACAATCTTGACTTGTTTAAGATGCATCACTTTTGTAGTATAAATTACTGTAGAAAATTTATTTTGCTTGGAAGATGGAGGATCCCCAGTTTAATCCAACTTTATTTATAAAACACTAACTCTAACAATAACAAGCAGCACAGGACTGAAGTGCTGTACAGTTAATTAAAGAACACATCTAGGATTACCTAAAATGAGAACTGCATAAGGGTCATTCTATTTTTCTGTTTTGCTGCCATGTGTACTGCTGTGACAATTCTTAATCTTGCAGAAGAAGGTGTGAGGTATAAACTGATCTGTGAACATCAGGTGGATCAGGGGTTGTACTCTTGAGATACAGTAAGTCCATAATACTATTAAACATAACCAAATCTAGTTCAGTTCAAAGGAGCCTCACTTGTAGTTGCGTTCACAATAATGTAATCATTAAAGAAATCCTGTAGATCTTATGGCTTCAATGGACCCTGTCGGTTGAATCCACAGGGTGGCAGGTAAAAGTGAAGAGGACTCTCCTTTTAAAATGGGGGACTTTTCTTTAACTGAAAGGGCCTTTCATCAGAGCTTATTAGTCTTCCTAATGCAGGATTATTTTCACATTGATCCTAAGAATCAGCCAATTCAGAGCGAACAAAGTCGCCATTGGCTCTGACTTTCGCATGCTTTAATTTGCAAAATAAAAAAGTCCATTACTTAATATGCCATCATTGATTGAGGAGTGGTTTGGTTCTTCTTATTAGTTTTTTATCTCATTTAGTTTTAATACTAAATAAATGCATTCAATACTTCTTTAGATTTAATTACATTGTCCCAGGGCACCAAACTGCTTAATGAAGTTTAATTAAGGCTTGTCAGTTCTCTATTGTTTAACTGCAAATTCACTAAAAACAACATATTTTATCCAGCTTTGGTTCCATTAAGTCAAGGTTTCACAGTGGGGAAAGATTTTTGTATTGAACAGGCCAATGTTTTCCTCAGTAAAAATATATATTGAAAATGACATGGAATTCAATGGACTCAAGCAGTCCACAGAAACAATGACTATGTGTGATAAGCAGAATGAGATGGGGAAGTATAGAAAACTGGAAGGAAATTAGATGCAAAAACACTTGGAAAACCAAGAAAGCAGCTGAAATCTGTCAGTATTAAGAAAGCATTGCCCCTAACAGTGCACATTATTATTAGCTGTTTTAGTCCAACTGATGTCCTACAAAAAACGTTTCTCATCACCAAGGTATCACACAACAAGCATTTAAATGGGTTCAAAGCACAGAGCTCTCCTTTTTTGTTTTTTTTTACAAAACATACCAATTGCCATGGTTACAGACATAGTTCTAGGCATAAAAACTCATCATGATTAGGAGTAAACTGATAATGGTTTTTAATATTGTCAGTTTTGTTAAAATTTGTTAGAAATGAGAAAAGTATTATTACAGAATATTTATGCTTAAGCATTTATTGTGAAGGTTTACTGTACTGATGCTTTTAGGACAGTAGAAGCTGGTCGAACCCCTTTAGGTAAAATAATGGGTAGGATTTTGGCAGTCATCTCGATTCTAAATTAGGAAAATGTTATCCAATTAGCAGCTACAGTTACTTGAAATTGTATACAATTTTACACACCATATTTGGAGGAGAAATGCACATCACAACAAAACCACCAGAGCAACATTAAGATGTGGTGGTGGAAACATGTTGTGAGCCGGGTTTCTAACATATGGTACAATTGGCAGACTTCATTTATTTTACGAAAGGATGAACGGAAATATGTACCCGGACATTCTTATCAAGAATCTGCAATCATCTACCAGGATACTGAGCATGGAATATTGATTTTGATCCCAGCTCCTGATTATGGATGCATTATGAGGAAACACCTCCAACACACTGCTTCTTCATGAGAAAATGAAAAGAAATCAGTCAGGATATCAGGAAGAGAATTGTGGCCCTTCAAGCTTGGTTCATCATTGGGTACAATGGCCAGATACCATTTTTGTCTGTTCAAACAATTAAATGCAAATATAAACAGCATGCGAATGTGCCGCCATTATACTGTTCAGGAAGAAGGCAGGTTCAGGGTCCCACATAAGAAAAGGTTTTGGTGTGAAAATGTGAACAAACTAAAGAAAAGCCTTGTGAATTTATTGGCTGAAAAGAGATTCTCATTATCCACAGCGATATCCACAGTCCTGCAATGAGCTAAAAGGCCAGCCAGAAATGGAAAGGGCATTACTCCAAAAGAAACATAAAAGTAGGATTACCATTTGAAAATACATTTTAGGAGCATGTTCTGTGGGTTGATGAAACCAAAACTCAAATGTTTGGCCATGATGACCATTGTTACCATTGGAGGGAAAAGGTAAAGGCTTCCGAACATGGGAATGATACAGTGGTGGCAGTGTCACATCATATGAGTGTTTTGCAGCTGGAGGGACTGGTACACATCTCAGCCAAGAAGTTGAAGCTTCGGCACAATGGTTCTTCCAAATAAACAATGACTCTAAGCATGCAGCTAAATTAGTTTCAAGTGGTTTAAGAACGACAAAGCCAGTGTTTTGGAGTGGTCGTCCCTTATAACATTTGTTGGCAGAGCTGAAAAGTTCGACAAAGTGGACTCTGTTACATCAGTTCTGTCAGCACCAAACGTCTAGCAAACTATTGCTTGTGCAAGGAAACCCAGAAAGTTTGACCTAAGTCACACAGTTTAAAGGCAACTCTACCAATTATTATTGGTATGGTATTACAATCCATTCATTATTTTGGCATTTAGTAAATTGAAATAATTTTGGTAATTCTAAATAACCTAAAAAAAGGAACTGTTTAGTGTGATTTTATTGTCAGACAATAAAAAAAAAATCGTGTCATTTCATAATGTTTAACAAAATATGCAGTTTTAACTATATATCCAAGCTAATACCACACACATGCATACACAAACAGGTTCAGAAGTGCCTTTGGGATGGGCCCCAGTATCTGTAACTCTGTTTACAGAAATTATTTCTTTATTCTTAATCCTGAATTTGTGAGGCTAGAAACTGTCTTTGTGGTATTTTAGAGTTAAAAGAAGCAAGTGAAGGTAGATCTGCACAGAGGCAGATGACAGCTGCTGTAAAGATATGAGAATTACATTTCTGAAAGCTGAAGGTATTGGATAATCCAGAAAGCGCAGCAGAACATCTCAAAACGCTGAAGTTTTCGAAGCCTTTTATCTGTTTAACCTGCGGTCCTTATCTTGAAGTTGTCACTCTGTAATAAACAAACTGAACTTAGCTTGCAGCAGAATGATGGTATGACCACCTACACCACTGGTGAGACTGTCACAGCCCATTAAAGCACTAACTGGGAACAACGTCCTGGATGTTTACAAGTATGTAGAGGGTAGGCACAAAAAAACATGTTAGCTCTCTTTGTGTGGAAAACAGCTTTCTCCAAGCTGAATGTGAATGCATCAGTTAACAGTCTGATAAATCCCCACTTCGATGCACAGTATCCAACTGTTTTCATGGTTTGTCCAAATGTCTGTGTTGTCTTCCAGTTGATTAGGTTTTATTTCTGAAAGATCTTTGAAGAAGTGAAAGCTTAAGTCTTGCTCTAGCAAAAATAGAAAAACTGAGTATCTGAATTGGATGATTTTAATCTATAAAACTTTCTTGCCCAATGGTTCTCTTCCTGCTTTGTTTCCTACCTGTAACCAAACCACTGTAGTGCCGTATACTTAAACCACTTTATTTTTCCTTTTAGTTTAAAATGTTTCATGAAATAAGGAGTTTTAATAGTAATAAAAATGCCCAAATCTTATGTATAATTTAATTAAATTGTAAATTATTATCTGAAAACTTCTTATTAAAACTGTTTCTATTTGTTTTAAAATTTGATCAATGTTGAATCTTATAAAAATTGATATGTACATGTAGTCATTTAATAATTTTCTTTTCATTTGACTGTAATGTGTATGGTTTTGGAACCTTACTGTATCGCCTTTGCATTTTTCAGATGATATGGTGTTGTCTTTTAGAAAACTGAAGCTGACTTTTAGCGTGGACAGGAGAGGGTCACAGCTTGAGTGTGAGTGGGTCAGATGAGATGAGAGGCAGCTCCTTTAAGTCTGAAATCAGGAGAAGGTGGACTGCTCCCACATTCGTGATGATGGTAGGATGGAGGTGGAGGTAGATATATGGCAGAGGTGGGTATTAACTAGTTACATTTAGTTCAGTAACGTTTTGAAAAAGAAAATACAAGGAACAGTTTTACTGCACCATGCTTTTTTATTTCTATATGAGTAATATTTTAAAGTAATGCTACTCTTCTCATACTTCTCATCGTCTTCCGCTTTATCCAGGACCGGGTCGCGGGGGCAGCATACTCAGCAGAGACGCCCAGACGTCCCTCTCCCCAGACACCTCCTCCAGCTCCTCTAGGAGGAGCCCAAGGCATTCCCAGGCCAGCCGAGAGACATAGTCCCTCCTGCATGTTCTGGGCCGTCCCCTGGGCCTCCTCCCGGTGGGACGTGCCTGGAACACCTCCCGAGGAAGGCGTCCAGGAGCCATCCGGTATAGATGCCCGAGCCACCTCAACTGGCTCCTCTCGATGTGGAGGAGCAACGGCTCTACTCCGAGCGCCTCCCGAATGGCCAAGCTCCTCACCCTATCTCTAAGGGAGTGCCCAGCCACCCTACGGAGGAAGCTCATTTCAGCCGCTTGTATCCGTGATCTCGTTCTTTCGGTTCATAGCAATAGGTGAGGGTGGGAACGTAGACCGACCGGTAAATCGAGAACTTCGCTTTTCGGCTCAGCTCTCTCTTCACCAGAACAGACCGGCACAGTGACCCCATTACTGCTGCAGCGGCACCGATCCTTCTGTCGATCTCCCGCTCCATTTTCCCTCACTCGTGAACAAGACCCCAAAATACTTGAACCATGGCCTTGGCCTTGGAGGAGCTGATCTTCATCCCAGCCACTTCACACTCGGCTGCGAACCGCCCCAGCGCATGCTGTAGGTCTTGGCTGGAGGGGGCCAGCAGGACCACGTCAACTGCAAAAAGAAAAGCAGAAATCCACTGGTCCCCAAACCAGACCCCCTCCGGCCCTTGGGTGCGCCTAGAAATCCTGTCCATAAAAGTTATGAACAGGACCGGTGACAAAGGGCAGCCCTACCAGAGTCCAACATGCACCAGGAACAGGTGAACACCAGGAACAAGCTCCTGCTCCGCTTGTACAGAGACCAGATGGCCCCTAATAAAGGGCTTTCGATTCCATACTCCCGGAGCACTCCCCACAGGGCACCACGAGGGACACAGTCAAATGCCTTCTCCAGGTCCACAAAACACATGTGGACCAGTTGAACAAACTCCCATGAGCCCTTGAGTACCCTGTAGAGGGTATAGAGCTGGTCCAGTGTACCATGGCCGGGACAAAACCACACTGCTCCTCCTGAAGCCGAGGTTCGACTATCGGCCGGACTCTCGTCTCCAATACCCTGGTGTAGGCCTTACCAGGAAGGCTGAGGAGTGTGATCCCCCTGTACTTGGAACACACCCTCCGGTCACCCTTCTTATGAAGGGGGACCACCACCCCAGTCTGCCAGTCCAGAAGCACTGTCCCCAACCGCCACGCAATGTTGAAGAGGCGTGTCAACCATCACAGCCCTACAACATCCAGAGACTTGAGGTACTCAGGGCGGATCTCATCCACCCCCGAAGCCCTGCCACCGCAGAGCTTTTAAACCACCTTGGTGACTTCAGCCTGGGTGATGAAAAAGTCTAACCCCGAGTCCCCAGCCTCTGTTTCCACCAGGGAATCAGTGATGGCAGGATTGAGGAGATCCTCGAAGTACTCCTTCCTCCGCCCGATAATGTCCCCAGTCCAGGTCAGCAGCCTCCCATTCCCACTGTAAACAGTGTTGGCGAAGCACTGCTTCCCCCTCCTGAGGCGCCGGACGGTTTGCCAGAATCGCTTCGAGGCCAACCAGTAGTCCTTCTCCATGGCCTCACCGAACTCCTCCGCGGCACGCTTGGCCTCACGGTACCTGTCAGCTGCCTCAGGAGTCCCACAAGCCAACCACAGATGATAGGACTCCTTCTGTCAAGATCTGTGCAACGGAGGAACCCCAGAATGCAGACGAGGAGGCAGCGTGATGGTAAATGAAAATTTAATCAACAAAAACTCACTCTCATAAGAGGCAGGAACAAAACAGAAGCAGGCTGGCTTGACAGGCATGGCATGGTCCACAAAACAAGACATGAGTGGAGACACAATGATTCCGCAATGACTAACAGAACAGGTGTGTATATATGGAGTGAAAACCAGGTGGAGCAAGACAGATTGACAAGGTGCAGGTGAACCGGATAAAGATGATAACAGAACAGAACGTGGCTGGAGCAAGAACAGAAACTCTTGAATATAAACAAAAACTAAAGCATGACGAGAACCAAAATCCAAACTTGACAAAACATGAACAAGACTAAAACATAACCAGAAAAATAATAAACAATGCATGATTCAAAAACTGTGAGAACTATAAGAAAAAAACAGAAATCAAAAACCAATCAAAAACGAATCGGAGTGGTGTTACGTTATTGGACTTCTGTGCTAGTCATGGATTGTCCATAATGAACACCATGTTCAACCATAAGAGTGTCCGTCACTGCGACCTGGTCCCGGAGAAAGCGGAAGACAACGAGGACGAGTATAAAAAAAATCTCTCTCTCTCTCTCTCTCTATATATATATTATATATATATATATATATATATATATATATATATTGCAGATTTTTTTTTACCTGCAAGGGGCGATATTTTCAGTGACCCAAAAAAGATATATTATATATATGTATATATAAAATATATATAATATATATTTTATATATATATATATTATATATACACATTTGGGTCACTGAAAATATCGCCCCTTGCAGGTTAAAAAAATCGCTGTGCAGCGCGGTCAATGAGAGGGATGATGCCGAAGTTAATGAGCGAGGTACAACTTCCACTGAATTCGGTGAGATCCTTATTTATCTACCCGTTCAGTGGACAGTGGAGGAGAAATCCAGGTTAGTTGTTAGGGACCCGACAAGCCCATCAACGAGCAGACCAAGAAGAAAAATCAAGTCTACAACTGGAGTTTTTGCAATGTCGAGCAATGTCGAGCACAAGTTGTGGCTGACCGGCTGTGGAATAGCCTATGCACTTTTCTGTTTCCCCTACATTCTTTTTAAAAGTGCCAAATGTGATTTAACGTGGACACAGTCAGGACAAACTGACTTGAAGCATCTCTCCGAATGCATTAAGAGGCATGAATAATCAAGAGTTCATATGGAAAACTGTGTCAAGCTAGCTGTGCTCGGAAAGATTAGCATAGTGGCGCAGCTGTATGATGGACACCACGTTGCGGTAAGAAGGCACTTTGAAGAGATTGATAAGAATCGCCATATTTTATCTAAACTCATTGACCGTATTAAGTTTTGTGGTGCTTTTAAACTGGCATTGCGCGGGCATGATGAAAGGGAATTCAGTTCAAGTGTATTCGTCGTCTCACTGTTGATTCCATTTCATATATTGGAATAGGTAGAGAAATATACTGTTACATCAGCCTCACCAAAAATATTTTTCACCAGCTGCCACAGGAAATGTGCTTCCTGCGTTGGGTGGCTGAACTCAACCATACCGACAGAAAAAGAGCAGCTGCTTTTCTGCACGGAAAGATCAGCCTCACCAAAAATATTTTTCACCAGCTGCCACAGGAAATGTGCTTCCTGCGTTGGGTGGCTGAACTCAACCATACCGACAGAAAAGGAGCAGCTGCTTTTCTGCACTGAAAGGAGCCTTCTGGACCTGTTACAAAATAATGTGTATGCAGAAGACAATGGACAGATAGTTTCCTTAGATAATAATAACCTTTGTAGATAGAAAAATTGAAACAGAACACTGTGATCTCGGTCGTATTCACAAAGAATCCTAAGATTAAAAGTAGTTCCTAGTGACGTCATTCTAAGTAAAATCTTAGAATTTCTCGAATGCTAAGATTTTTCTGGTGGAAAGACCAAGAGAAAAAATATATATTCTCCGTACAATGAATAACAGTGATTTAATACCAGTTCAATCTTGCAGGGATCCAACCCCTTAATAGTCGAGTAAATGAACACATAAACTTCTACAACAATCATATAATTATGAATATAGATATAAGATTGACCTTATCATCCCCCTGGGGGGAAATGAAATAGTTTCAGCAGCAGGACATATTAAAAGGTGCACCTCTAGTAAGGTAATATTAGGAAGAATAAATAAATAATTAAAACAATAATACATTATATGGCGACCTGTCCAGGGTGTACCCCGCTTCCCACCCATAGACTGCTGGAGATAGGCACCAGCTTCCCCGTGACCCACTATGGAAGAAGCGGTATAGAAAATGACTGACTGACTGACTGAATAGTAAATTACAATGAATAAAAAGTGAACAAAATACAAACAATATCGCCAGACAAACTCTAGACAAGATAAAGTACAATAATCTAAGCACTATATACATAGAAGAAAGATGTAAATGAGGTGAATCAGTATTTGCTGTATTGTACATGATGATGTCAGCAGCCTAAGCCTAAATGGCCATCTACAACGCTCCCCATTTGTGGAAAAGTTCTGTGTGCTGCAATTAGCCTCTCTAGCTTCTGATTGCAGCAGGTACCTATGGGGCTCACATTCCAGGCTGGTGTTGAAAACAGAGGAAACGACGCATTGATCTGTTTGGGTATGCCTGTTGGTTCGCACCCAGGACCAAATCTGCCTGTGAACACACCTCTCTTCCCCTCCACCAGCAGGCTCTGCTCCTGTTAAGTTCGGGTTTCTCCACCTTTTTTTCTCCGTTTTGTTTTGGTCATTTTATCAAACTAAACCTCATTATACAAGGCAATCACAGTAAAATGCTTAATGCTTTGTGAATACGGGCCCTAAAGTCCAAAGATGGACAATAATATATGCTAAATTCCATTCAAACCACTTTAAATGGAAGATGTCCCACATTGCAACAGTAAAATCGCCTCACTGGCCTCAAATACAAAATATTTTCAAAAAATGTGTATATTTCCTTTTCAAAAATAAAATTTAAGTAGTGTGGCCAGTTAGTATGTTAGCATGTATATGGAAAGCCATTTTCTTTTACACAACCTTTGCCATGAATAGGGGGTGTGTTTTAATGGAGACAGAAGGCACAGGATAAAGGAATTTAAGGCCAGCCTAATCAAAAATTATATGGCTTTTAATCCTAAACTACAGTAACCTTAATACTGTACAATAGCTAAACTCTCACAAACAAGGGAACCAGGTGGATTAATAAAGGGAGAGGCAAAGACAGACCCCATACTAGGCTAACAAGCCAAATGAGAAAACAATAATGATAATTAAAAAATAAATAGATGAAGTGCAGTAACAAATAACCAAGATATTTAACCCAAAACTTAAGATAGGAACAATAAAGAAAGAGAAAATTTGCGTTAAACCACATGTTTTCTCTACATGCTAATTCTCCATTGTTGGTCAAAGAGAGCCCACCACCATTAAAAGTTAAGATATAATTCAATAGAATTGTTAGAAAACTAATCAGTTGACTTAATCAGGTATAAAACTCCATTAAATTTTCTATACCCCCTTCTTCCGTACAGGGTCACGGGGGAGCAGGTGCCTATCTCAGCGGTCTACAGAGAAGAGGCGGGGTACACCCTGTTCAGGTCTCCAATCCATCACAAGGCAACACAGAGACACACAGGACAAACAACCATGCTTACACCTCGTCACAGCTAGGGACAATTTAGAGAGATCAATTAACCTAAGAGTCATGCTTGTGGACTGTGAGAGGAAGTCAGAGTACCCAGAGAGAACCCACGTATGCATGGGGAGAACGTGCAAACTCCATGCAGAAAGACCACTGGCCAGAGGTCGAACCGAGGGCCTTCTTGCTGAAAGGCAACAGGTCTACCAACTGCTCCACTGTGCAGCCCATTTTTAAACTCATTCTTAGTAATGTTCAACTTGACCTTCTCTTCCTTCCTAAGGGTGACAGAGCCAGTGGGCTTGAAGGGAATGGATTATGCCGATAAATTTCCAGTCTCAGATGTTCTAACCAGTACAACTGCCTCTTGGTTTATTATTTTACTCGAGTGGATTACCCTTTTACAAGTAAAACAGTAGATGAAGTAATTGTTATTATATGTAGGACTTGTTTTTTTTCACCTTGTTTTAATTTTTTAATCATCTTGTCCTTTAGTTTGATACCCATTGTCTCTAAGCATAAAGACAACGTATCCAGCATATTTGCTTCATCGTTATTCTGTACTCCTCCTGTACTTCCTGCCTCATGCCTGGATTTGGGTGCAACAAGACACCAAAACAAGATGGTAACAATGTATATATTGTTTTCTTTTGCACGGTTGGTCCTCCTAAAAAGTGCTAACAGATCTAGGCTCAAAATTTACTCATGTCAGCTTTAGTATATGTTAATCCCGAAGGGCCCATTTTACAGGTATTTATTTTCAAGCCATTTCTGAGTCTATCACACTAAGGCTGAATCATATTTCCTGGGGGCAGAAATACCTTTTAAAGTTTTCTGTCAAATGTTATAACAAAATGTTACTTCTTTTATGGAATTAATCAGGACAATGTCACATTTATTCTCACATAAAATGAGTAAAATTATCCATCAACTATCCACAGTCACTACATGCTTGTTCAGTGTAGGGTATTGCTGTAAAGTGAATGTGTCAGATAGACTTTGTACCAATTGACATGTTAAAAATGTATTTGACAGCACTGTATTATACCTGAGATTAAATTGGAAGGTGTGGAACTGAATTCCACATGTCTGTTGAGTTGCATTTGGCTGGGAAGGAGCGTGGTAAGGCGTATTGCATCACTTCCTGTTTTCACTGTTGTATTCAGTTAATTGTTTGGTGTGTGAAGGCTCTCTCGATTTGTTATGAATTGACTTTATGAATTGACTGTGACATCTCAGACTTATTCTAACACATAAGCATATTAAAACAAATTTTCTGTTGCTGCACTTCACGTTTGGGGACCCTCTGTGTTAGCTTTAGCTCCACCGTGGCTACTCATTCTGTTGTTTCTCCGTCTCTCTCTGAGTCTCCTCCTCCCTTGCACTCTGTGTCAGATGTTCAGTTTACTCCTCTGCCTCCTTTAGTGATAATTGTATGTGTAATAATAGTACCATTTTTGTAGCTTTGGATGTAAGGGTGTCAGATTGGAGGCCCGGCTCTGCGGGATTAAAAAATCAGCAGATAACCAAGGCCCTTTAGCCAGCACGGAGCCACCGAGGGTAGCTCCCCATAGCAGTGCTTCAGCAGAGCCCGCACAGCCGGGACCTCAAGCCGGCTGGGTGACGGTATGTAGAGAGCATAATTCTAGATCCCAGTCCACGGGTCACCACCAGCCCATCTGCGTTTCTAATAGATTTTTCCTGCTAAAACCACTTCTGTTTGTTGTTCTGTTCTGTCCACCAGGCCCTTATTTTCAATTTTTCGATCAGTTCTCAAACTTCTTATTTGAATTGGTGTTAAATACAGATAAGGTTATTGTAGTCGGGGATGTTAACATTCATGTTGACACTGAAAGTGATAGCCTAAATATAACCTTTAATGCCATCTTAGACTCAATTGGCTTTGCTCAAAATATTAGCAAACCTACCGACCGGTGTCTTCATTCTCTGGACCTTGTGCTGACATATGGCATTGAGTGTAAAGACATGACAATATTTCCTCATAACCCTGCCCTATCTGACCATTTTTTAATAACCTTTGAGTTTAATTTAACTAAGTACTCCACACCTAAAGGAACATTTTATTATAGTAGATCTTTATCAGATAATGCTGTAACAACCTTCAAAGAATCTGTTCCATTTTTAATTTCCTCATTATCATAGAAAAACACAGATGAGGGCAGACATTTCTTTTCTTCCCCTTCTCAAATTCACTCTCTTGTTCATAGGGTTACTTCCTCATTGTGTGGTGCATTAGACAATGTACCCCCTTTGAAAAAGTAGATAATTACTCATAGGAGTTCCCATTTGTTTAATTCAGAGCTGCGTACTTCAAAACACAATGTTAGAAAATTGGAGAGAAAATGGCGCTCTACACACTGAGAGGAAAATAGTCTACTGTTGTATAAAAATACACTTTGCCAATCTAGGATAGCTCATTTATCATCATTAATAGAAGACAATAAGAATAATCCTATGTTTCTTTTTAGTACACTTGCTAAACTTACACAGAGTCATAGCTTTGTTGAGCCACCCACCCCCTTTAGCTCCCCGCAAAAAATTTGACTTTATTAGGTTTTTTTAAAATTTTAAAATTAGATTAAATTTAAAAAATAAAAATTTTGGCATAATACAAAAATGATTATTTTAAATCCTCAATAAGTAAAGACAGCATTTGGGGTTAAACTGTAAAATTTGGGATCTGTATTTGGACTGTTTTTGATTCACCCAGAGATTCCCTGAGTTATAAAAAAAATTTTAGCTTTTCTAAACCTTAAACCCTTGTATGTTAGCCCCAATTCCACCAAATTATTTGGGGGTGTTTCCTCTGATTACCCGCCCCATTTTGGATTTTGATTAAAACTATCCTTAGTAAAGGATATGTACCACAGGCTTTTAAGGGGGTGTTATTAAAAACCTGGTTTCTTAAAAAAACCTTTGCTTGTCAAGATGATTTTAATTTAAAATTCAGGGCCTCCCCAAACCAATCAGTTTTATCTAAAATTTTGAGAAAAGTTGCTTATCAAGTCTGTGAGAAATTTTCACAGTAATGATCCCGTTTGAAGGGGTCCAGTCCGTTTTTAGGCTCATCATAGCACAGAAAAAGCACTAGGGGAAGTCACTAAAAATATTTTCTGTCCTCAGATCATGGACTCCGTGTCTGTATTTGTTCTGTTAGATTTCAGTTTGGCATTTGATACAAGGGTTTATCCAAAAATTTTTTTAGGAAAAAAGGCTAGAACAGAGGGACAGCACTAGGCTGGTTTAAATCTTATTTTTTCCGACAGATTCCAGTTTTTTCATGGGAAATGATAAAAACATCTTTAAACTCCGGGTTACTTGTAGAGTACCTCAAGTGCTTGGGCCAATCTCTTTACTATATATACAGGGGTTGGGACAATGAAACTGAAACACCTGGTTTTAGACCACAATAATTTATTAGTATGGTGTAGGGCCTCCTTTTGCGGCCAATACAGCGTCAATTCTGCTTGGGAATGCTTTTTAAAATAAAAGTCCTGCACAGTGGTCAGAGGGATTTTTAAGCCATTCTTCTTGCAGGATAGTGGCCAGGTCACTATGTGGGTTACGGGGGGAGGAAAAAAAGTTTCCTGACTCGCTCCTCCAAAACACCCCAAAGTGGCTCAATAATATTCAGATCTGGTGACTGTGCAGGCAATGGGAGATGTTCAACTTCACTTTCATGTTCATCAAACCAATCTTTCACCAGTCTTGCTGTGTGTATTGGTGCATTGTCATCCTGATACACGGCACTGCCTTCAGGATACAATGTTTGAACTATTGGACGCACATGGTCCTCAAGAATGGTTCGGTAGTCCTTGGCAGTGACGCGTCCAAGTATTGGGCCAAAGGAATGCCATGATATGGCAGCCCAAACCAAAATCACTGATCCACCCCAATGCTTCACTCTGGGCATGCAACAGTCTGGGTGGTACGCTTCTTTGGGGCTTCTCCACACCATAACTCTCCCGGATGTGGGGAAAACAGTAAAGGTGGACTCATCAGAGAACAATACATGTTTCACATTGTCCACAGCCCAAAAATTTGCGCTCCTTTCACCATTGAAACCGACGTTTTGGAATTGGCATGAGTGACCAAAAAGTTTGGCTATAGCAGCCCCGGGCCGTGTATATTGACCCTGTGGAGCTCCCGACGGGGCAGTTCTGGGGGGAAAAAAGGAGAGTTGAGGTGCACATTTTAATTTTTGCCGTGATTTTGGGCAGCCCTTTGGGTTTTTTGTTTTTCGATACAATCTGGGGTTTGCACCCCGAACATCCCTTTCAGACAGCTTCCTCTTGCGTCCAAAAGTTAATCCTGTTGGATGTGGTTCGTCCTTCTTGATGGTATGCTGACATTACCCTGAAAAACTGTGGCTCTTTATACATCACAAAGACTTGCTGTCTTGGTCACAGATGCGCCAGCAAGACGTGCACCAACAATTTTTCCCTTTTTTTTTTTTGAACTCTGGTATGTCACCAAAAATGTTGTGTGGGGCATTTCAATATTTTTGAGCAAAACGTGCTCTTACCCTGCTAATTGAACCTTTCCCCACTCTGCCGTCTGGTTTCAATGTGCAATAATGAAGAGGGGTTACCAGGCTGGTTCAAATTTAGTCATGAAAACCCCCACACTATAATGACAGGTGTTTCAGTTTCATTGTCCAACTCCGTTTCATTCCAATTAGTCCTAAACCCATTGAACAGTGCACTCAGAGTTAGTTATTTATTCAAATTGGATAAAAAGTTTTTCGTCTAAGGAAAACCCAGCAGATTGCATCCAGTCAGTGACTTACAGCATTCCCTCCCCCCTGGATGAGCATGTAATGACAGGGGACAGTCACTGGCGTTGACTTTGCCCGCAATACCCTCAAAAAATGAGCATGCATGTAACAGACAGTGGAGAGGAAAAAAATCCCTTTTAACAGGAAGAAACCTCCAGCAGAACCAGGCTCAGTGTGAGCGGCCCTCTACCATGACCGACTGGGGATTAGAGAGAACAGAGCAGAGACACAAAGAGAACAAAGAAATCACTGATCCAGGAGTACTTTCTATGGGAAGGAAAAGTAAATGTTAATGGATGTAGCTCCTTCAGTCGTTTCACCTAGAAAGAAAGAACATATAAACTCTGAGCCAGTTTTCAAGGTTAGAGTCTGAAAGAGAGCACATATAATTAGTTACAGTAAAAGCACAGTCAATCGCCATGTCTAGGAGAGAGAAAGGGTTAAACACTAAAAGACAGGGTCATATGGATCATCGGTAGAGGGTGAGCATTAAGTTGTTGCCAGCAGAAGCTCGGACGATGCCCCTCTCCAGAAAGGTGTCACAGGTAGACACAGAGTCAGGCCAGGTGTAGCTTCTAGGAAGAGAAAAGAGAGAGAACAAAGTTAAAAGCTGAAATAACAGTAAGCAATGCAGAATTGGAGAGTAGTGTGAGAATGTAGCGAAGAGGGTGAAAGTGGTCATTATGTCCTTCAGCAGCCTAAGCTTATAGCAGCATAACTACACAGAAAGTTTCAGTTTAGATTATTTAGTTAAACAGCGCTTATTTTCAACAATGTTGTTTCAAGGCACCCCACAAAGGGTCCCACTGATGGTCATTGTTGTACTAAAAACCACAAGGATTGGGATACCTCTCTCTGTCAGACTGATTATAACCATTGGAAAAGAGAAGGGTCATACTGGTAGCAGAAATGGAGGGTGTGTTTGCACCTCAACCATAACTGAGCCGGTTTAGGCTAAACCTGACTCCCCCTTACTCCATCCAACAGGGAGGGAGGAAGGCTCCCTAACTAAGCCACTCTAACTAAAAGCTTTATCAAAAAAGAAAGTTTTAAGCCTAGCCTTAAAAGTAGACACGGTGTCCGCCTCACGGACCAAAACCGGGAGCTGGTTCCACAGGGGAGGAGTCTGATAACTAAAGGATCTGCCTCCCATTCTACTTCTAGAGACTCTAGGAACCACCAGTAAACCTGCAGTCTGAGAACGTAGTGCTCTGTTAGGAACATATGGAACAATCAGATCTCTGATGTATGATGGAGCTAGATCATTAAGGGCTTTATATGTGAGGAGGAGAATTTTAAATTCTATTCTGGATTTAACAGGGAGCCAATGAAGGGAAGCTAAAGTAGGGGAAATATGATCTCTCTTTTTAATTTTCATCAGAACTCTTGCTGCAGCATTTTCAATCAGCTGAAGACTTTTAACTGCATTTTGTGGATATCCTGATAGTAAAGAATTAAAATAGTACAGCCTTGAAGTAACAAATGCATGGACTAGTTTTTCAGCGTCACTCCTGGATAGGATATTTCTAATTTTGGCAATGTTCTGGAGGTGAAAGAAGGAAATCCTAGAAACCTGTTTAATATGGGATTTAAATGACATGTCCTGGTACACCAAGGTTTTTTACTTTATTACTGGAGGTCAATTTAATGCCATCCAGGTTAAGTGATTGACTAAGCAATTTCTTTTTTAAAGACTCCGGTCCAAAGACAACAACTTCTGTCTTGTCTGAATTTAGAAGCAAAAAATTTAAAGTCATCCAAGTTTTTATATCTTCAAGACATGCGTGTAGTCTATCTAACTGGTTGGGTTCTTCAGGATTTATGGATAAGTAAAGCTGAGTATCATCAGCGTAACAGTGAAAATTTATCCTATGCTGCCTGATAATTTGACCTATGTATATAGTAAAGAGAATTGGCCCAAGTACTGAACCCTATGGTACTCCACAATTAACCCTGGAGTTTAAAAATGATTTATCATTTACATGAACAAACTGGAACACTCCTGTGGAACCAGCTCCCAGTTTTAGTCCGTGAGGCAGAACTCCCTGTCTACTTTTACTGTGACTAACTGTACAAGAGGGGAACAAGTATTTGATACGCTGCCAATTTTACAGGTTTTCACTCTTGCAAAGCATGTAGAAGTCTACTCATGTAGAAGTCTACACTTCAAATGTGAGTGACGGAATCTCAAACAAAAATCCAGAAAATCACATTGTGTGATTTTTAAGTAATTAATTAGCATTTTATTGCATGACATAAGTATTTGATTTCCAAACAACCAGTAAGAAACCCAGCTCTGAACTTTCTCATCCGGCATTGATGATCATGAGGTAGTGGAGGGATCAGCCCAAACTACACGGCAGGACCTAGTCAATGACCTGAAGAGAGCTGGGACCACAGTCTCAAAGAAGACTTTTAGTAACACACTATGCCGCCATAGATTAAAATCCTGCTGCACATGCATGGTCCCCCTGCTCAAACCAGTGCATGTCCAGACCCATCTGAAGTTTGGCAGTGACCATCTGGATGATCCAGAGGAGGAATAGGAGAAGTTCAAGTGATCTGATGAAACACAAATAGAGCTTTTTGGTCTAAACTCCACTCGCCGTTATTGGAGGAAGAAGAAGGATGAGTACAACCCCAAGAACACCATCCTTACCATGAAGCATTGAGGCGGAAACATCATTCTTTGGGGATACTTTTCTGGAAAGGGGACAGGATGACTGCACCATATTGAGAAGAGGAAGGATGGGGCCATGTATCGAGAGATCTCAGCCAACAACCGCCTTCCCTCAGTAAGGGGACTGTAGATGAGTCGTGGCTGGGTGTTCTAGCATGACGACCTGAAGCACACAGCCATGGCAACAAAGGAGTGGCTCCGTAAGAAGCATCTCAAGGTCCTCGAGTGGCCTAACTTGTCTCCAGACCTGAATCCAATCGAAAATCTTTGGAGGGAGCTGAAAGTCCATATTGCCTAGACAAAGCCCCGAAACCTGAAAGATCTGGAGAAGATCTGTATGATGGAGTGGTCCAAAATCCCTGCTGTGGTGTGTGCAATCTTCCTCAAGAACTACAGAAAATGTCTGATATCTGTAACTGCATACAAAGGTTTCTGTACCAAGTATTAAGTTTTGTTTTTTCTGATGTATCAAATACTTATGTTGTGTGTTTTAGGTTCCGTCACTCACAGTTAAAGAGTACCTATGAAAAAAACACTTGACACTTCAACATGCTTTGCAAGTGGAAAAACCTGCAGAATCGGCATGTGTTCTTCCCACTGTATGTGCTCTATTTCATACTCTAGACTTGAAAACTGGCTCATCTGCTTAGGTATCTTTCTCTCCTAGATGAAGCCATTAAAGGAGCTACAATTATTAATGTTTTGCTTTTTCTTCCCATAGAAAGTACTCCTGGATCGTTGCTTCTGTGTTCTTTTTCTGTCTCTGCTCTGTTCTCTGAAACCCCCAGTCGGTCGTGGCAGATGGCTGCTCACACTGAGCCTGGTTCTGCTGGAGGTTTCTTCCTGTTAAAAGAGAGTTTTCCTTTCCAGCGTCGTTACATGCATGCTCAGTTTAGGAGATTTCTGCAATGTAAATGCAATTGACTGTCCACTGTCGCTACATGCTCATCCAGGAGGAATGAATACTACAAGTCACTGACTCAATGCAATCTGCTGGGTTTCCTGAGATAGAAAAACGTTTTAACCAATTTGAATAATAAACTGAATCTGACTGCACTGTTGGATAGTTAGGATTAACTGGAATTTATGTACCTGTCTGAAAGCTGTATGATTAAATGGAACTTACTTTGCAAAGTACCTTGAGATGACTTGTGTTTTGAATCAGCGCTATATAAATAAACTGAACTGAATTCAATTCAAGTCTGTATGATTGGCTTGATTTGATTATGTATTTCTGTATATAAACTGGATCTGTTTACCTTGTGAAGTGCCTTGAGGTGGAATCTGCTGTGAATTGGCACTATGTAAACAAACTTAATTGAACTCAACATACATGGAGCTGCCCCTCAAATCAATTAGATTGTTCCGTAGTCTCTTTTTAGGCCATTTATGTGGATGTAAAGGTATGATAGAAAAACAGATCTGCATTCTGCTTCACCTGCAGGCGGAGTGGCTTGTTCTGTGGGCTAATTATTAAAAACTTTCAGTGAGGAGCTAAAATGGTCCCTGTCCTTTCCTTGGATGCAGCAGGCTATAGGACAGAATGACTCTACAAACATAGTAACCCTGCTGCCAACCCTAGAGGCTTGGAAGCTGCGCCTTTCCTTTTTGTCTTCCTGCAAGTGGGGCCAGCTCATTTGGTAAAACATAGGGTGAGAATACAGCAAGAAGCTGGCAGGAGAACACGGTGAAGTTATTGGAGGCAGTGAAGAAATAAGGGCTCTGGGAGAGATGCGAAGCAGAGAGGAGGGATTAAATTGGGTGCTAACTCAGGTTAATGCCAGAGGCTTTTACCACTAAATCAAGGCAGGAGAGAGATGTGGAGGGAAAAACAGAGAAGAAGGTAGAAGATAAAACAAGACAGGTGGAGGACGAAGGAGTAGAGTGGTAAAAGGTGCAGGAAGCTTGCCAGTGGATTAATGGCAGATTATGGCCTAATGGCTGATTTTGGCTTTATTTCAAAGTGGTCTCGACCCTCTAAGACTCATACTGTGATTTGCAGATGTATTCAGACCCTTTGAACTTTTCCATATTTTGTCACATTAAAAGCACAAACTTTAATGTATCTTGTTGGGATTATGTGTGAAAGATCAATACAATGTAGAGCATAAATGTAAAGTGGAAGGAAACATCCTTTTTTGTAAAAAAAAAAAAATCAAGCTCAGATTGGATGGAGAGCTTCTATGAACGTCAGTTTTTAGGTTCTCATGTAGATTCAGGTGCAGATTTTGACTGAGCCATAGAAATGCATCAATCTAAACCGTTTCACTGTAGCTCCAGCTGCATGTGTAGGCTTGTTGTCCTGATGGAAGCTAAAGATATACAGGATCCCTCTAAGATTGATTTGCAGTCTTAGCTTTTGACCACAAATAGCATTTTGCATGCAAGACAAGAAGTGGCATTTTGGTCTCATCTGAACAGAGCACCTACTTCAGCATTTGCTAACTAACATCGCTTCAGCTGTTTGAAAGGCCCAACAATGTATTTTCTTTTTGAGGAAACTTAAACAGACCAAATTTCTTCAGCAGATTATGAAAATCATTACAACTGTGCTGTTGGAAGTGTACTAACCCATGGATTCCTAGTGGGGGTCTCCAGCTGCACTAAGGCTGACCAGCAGACTCTCCAGCAGGCAGTTCAAACAGCAGGGAAAATCATCAGGACGACTCTCCCAGAGATCAGAACTTTCTATACCACCTGCTGCCTGAGACAAGTGAACAACATAGATAGCATCTTGCACATGACCTGTTTCACCTGTTACCTTCAGGTAGATGGTACAAGTTCATAAGTGCCAGGACCATTAGAATGGGTCACAGTCTGTATCCTCAGGCTGTGAGGCTGTTAAACGGACAGGTCCCCCTTTTCTCTGCCCTGCCCATCATCGTCACATCTCAAATCTCACCAGGACAATAACTGAACTCGATATTGCAACCAATTAACATTCCTTAAACATCTGTTTACAGTGTGTCTCCCTTCTCTTATTCTGCCCTTAGATGCTGTATTACTATCTATCTGCACTGATCACTAAAGCCTTACAAAGTTATATTTATTTTGCACCACTTTGCATCATACTTTTACGATGCAGTTGTATGATGCTCCACCAAATTTCGTTATCTATAACTGTTGTTGTTATGACAATGACAATAAAGTATTGATTGATTGATTTGCTATGCCCCCTGCATGGCCTGTGGTAAACTGCAAATGGGCAATAATGGCTCTTCTTTCTACTCCTCCATAAAGGTCAGATTTATGAAGAGTACAACCAACAGTTCTCCTGTCAGCAGATCCACATCTCCTCTAGCATTACCATGGAACCCTTGGCTGCTTCTCTGATTAATGCTCTGGACAGCCAGGTCTTGGTGCATTTGCAGTTGTGCAATACATTTTCTATTTTCAGATGGACTGAAGAGAACTCTGTGAGCAACTTTCTCCCAAATCTGTCTGCTTTGTTCCTTGATCTTCATGATGCAGTGTGTTCACTAATGTTCTCTAACAAACCTCTGAAGCCTTCACAGAACTAATTTATACAGAGAATAAATTACACACAACTGTACTTTACTAATTGTGAGACTTATAATTGTATTGTATTGGCTAGATGTTATTCAGAGGTATCGGGATAAAAAGGTGGCTGCATGGCACTGTTGCGTTGCAGCAGGACAGTGCTGGGTTAAAATATCAGCCTGGGTTCTTTTATGGAACATGCATGTTTTCCCTATGCATGTTTTAGTTCTCTCTGTGTACTCTGGCTTCCTCCAACAGTCTAAAAACAGGCACTTTAGGTTAATTGGTCATGTCTGTCTGCTGGTGATAGATAATTGGAATAAAGGGGCTACATGCAATGCATGCAACAGTTTTCAGGTCTTTCCATCTAAGCAATTCTGCACTACCTTGTGTTGGTATATTTCATAAAGTCCTTACAAAACATGTCAAGGTTTCTGGTTTTGAAATGACATAGAGTGTGCAAGGCACTGTATATTGGCATCCTTGTTGGAATATAATAACAACAATAATACCAATAATAATAATAATAATAATGACAAAGATTAACTCAGTTTCTTTGTCATTATTCCACCTGATAATATTTCACCACATTAGCACTCTGAACCTTCTCAGTTAAAGTTTTTTTCTGTTTGGCATAAGCAGCCATGCTCTCAGCCCTACACACAATTTACATCATGGAGGCCGGTGGGGGATGTTAAGGTGCCAACATAAACAGGAAATCGAGCAATCACAGCCAATATTATGTTTCTGTAATCAGATCTTGGACACCAGCACTTCAGGCAACTCACCTGCGTTTCTCCAACACACATCTTTGCAAGCTGGGAAAAAAAAAAGAGTGTGGAGCATCCATGTTCTCAAGCCAGAGAAAATGAGACCAGGGAAGAGTTTCATTGACTCTGTCCAGACTGAGGGAACCCGCCTCAAAGACCTTAAGGTTACAGGCTTTCACAAGAATCCGAGCTTCAATGCAACAGCTGCTTCAGATGGTCTTCCAGTTTTTCAGGAAGAATTATTTTAATAGCTATGCAAATGTGTGCCTTTTTCAGTATTCAGTCATTGCTTTGGACATTGGGTGAGTGATGGGGGACACCCTGGACAGGTTGTCAGGTCAAAGAGACCCAAACACAGACTTTGAAGGGCAATACATAGCGATCATTTAAGCTAACATAGGTGTTTTTGGGACTGTAGGAGGAATCCGGAGAACCATAAGAGAACCCACACATGCATGAGGAGAACATGCAAAGGCTATGCAGAAGAGCACTCAGAATTTAAAACCAAGACCTTCTTGCTGCAAGGTTACATCGCTTACCCAGTGTCATTTGACCACATCAGAAGCAAAATGTATATAGTTGGGAAGAAATGGTGTCTGCCTCATGACTAAATATAGAACAACCTGCAGCAGCATTGACATGAAGTGATTCCCCCTTGCTTTTAACACACTTGTGAATGCACTGTGGTCATTGGTCACATTTTGCAGCCTTCACCTCAAAGCACATGCACTACACAGAACACTGCCTCTCCATAGACAACACCGATACTCTATGGAAGTGCTAGGACTTAATGTCTTGTAAAGTCTGCTTCATATTTTCACATGTAGCCTTCGTAAAAAGTGTGTTTAGATACACCATCATACTGTATATGGTAGTACAAGTAACATTGGGACAACAACTAAACATGGGAGATTATTGGCGTGTAGGACGCTGGTTATCAACTCAGTGTTTCAACCCAAGAAATCCCCATTGATACAGAGCAGACAATAATTTTGCATAAATATGAAAAATCCAAACAGAAATTAAGTAAAAAGCTACACCAAAGCCTGCCCTGTGATGGACTGGCGACCTGTCCAGGGAGTACCCCGCTTCTCGCCCGTAGACTGCTGGAGATAGGCACCAGCTTCCCCGTGACCCACTATGCATTAAGCGGTAGAAAATGACTGACTGACTGGCTTCACTAAAGCCATGGAAAAATCACCAGCCATGCCAATGTATAACTGATCTGGTCGCTAACAATATTACAGGTTAAAGAAACGGCACAAATGAACAAATTACTTCCTTAAGTAATGATTGGCCTTGGCACATTAAAATGTTTCAGCTGTAACCTTGGTGGCAATAAAAGGATTCTGGGAAATCAAGAATAAAGACAAAAATCTTTTAAAGCGCAGGTTCTGTTTCCAGTATGTTACCATGGTGATACAGTGAGATTACAAAGAAAATACCAATCTACACATCAGTAAGCAACTAATAGTGCTTCATACCTCAGGGATTGTGACTGCAAAACAAATCCAAATTATCATCACCCCTCAACCACTGTGCAAGAGATTTGGGTTAAGGTACTATGATCAGTTTAACAATGGATTTGGTTAGCAACACCTGGCTGCGACTATCTTGTTATAGAAGTAGTGAGGACTGATTGCATTCATGAAAACCATAATAAAAACACATACATTGCAATACATTGTCTTCTGGTTTATCTAGGGGCTGTGTTTTAACAAGTTTACAAGCAAACATATATTTCAATATTTGTATTCACTATTCTAACATAATTTAAAAAAAGTTAAATTACAAAATAGGTAGAGGGAGCAGGAGGGCTTTGGGAATTCTAACAGAAAATTAGGAAGTGGAAGGCCGAGCAGCATTTACTTGCTTCTTTCTTGGCATCAATAACTGAGCATCTTCTGTCCTGCTGTTCTGCCTCCAATTTCACCATGATCAGTATTCCTCCCACAATGCCCTCTCCTGCTCAATTTATTCACTCACCACATTTGACCTAGTTACAATCCACAGAAGAAAGGGCAAAGGAAAAAAGGGGGAACGGTGGGAACACTGAGCATTAGATGTGGGATGAGGAGGTTTTCACCCATTGAAAAGGCATAGGTTTGAACAATAGAGTAAAAAACACTAAATCATATAACCTTTTCTTATATTCCTTCAGAATATAAGAATAGTTTGTATGTAAATGTTTCATATGTTTTGGGTTTTTTACTTATTTGTCTTTGTTTAATTGTACCTTTAGATGCTTCTATAAACCTATCTTCAGAATAATTAGCCCTAATTCCTTCCTATGCAGTAAATATGTTGTGATACACCTTCTTACTCAGCTGTGAGTGGAGGTTCATCTCTGAATTTTCTATTTTCTTCTTAACAGTTTGGAGCAGCCAGACAGTTAGCTTAAGATGAATTTTTGTCATGCACCATTTCAGGCTTTGCTTTTAATGAGGCACAACCAAGTGATGCAATGCTGCACAATGTGGCTGCAACACAAATATGCATGCCAACAGACATGATTAGTTCACACTATGATCCAAATGCCAGACGTGGTGTCAGGGATCTTGGAAGCGGGAACTAAAACTTCTGCACAACAGCACATTGTTTCTGAAGAGATAAGTGACCCACTGCTGTTAATTCAGGAGACAGCATTGTATGTTAGAAATCTTGCCACCTCCAATTTCTCCTTTATTCACATTTTGATTTGCTTTGTCAGAAACTCCAGAAGACTCAGGTGGAGGCCTCAACAATCTCCTGGATCATCTCCTGGACCACAGTTTGTGAGACTGATGGGTTGTGTGTCTAACCAGTTAATTAGCAGCACAGGAGCACTGCAGGAGACTGTACTCTCATCATTTCTTTTTCACTCTGTACAGCTAAAGCTTCTAGTAGAAGACAGACTCCTGTCATCTGCAGAAATACTCGGATGATTCTGCAGTCGTGGGGTGGATCAGAGATGGAAGAAGCTGAGTACAGGGAGCTGGTAGACCACTTAGTGGCATGGTGTGGAAACAATCATCTCATCTTTAACATGAATAAAACAAGGAGATGATTGTAGATTTTAAGACAAACAGGAATAGGTCAAACAATATTTCCATCATGGAAGAAGAATTGGAGGTGGTGGAGTATAAATACCTCTGTGTTCACAACAGACTGGAGAGGAGGGGAGCAACTGTGAAGCCATCTACAAGAATGGACAGAGCAGACTGTACTTCTTGAGGAAGCTTAGGTCATTTAGTGTGTTTCCAGCAAGATGCTGCATATCTTCTATAAGTCTGTTGTGGAGAGTGTGATCTCTCCTGCCATCATCTGCTGGGGTAGCAGCATCAGAGCCAGGGACTTAAAAAAGCTCAACAATCTAATAAAGAAGGGTGGCTCTGTTCTGTGGACTCCTCTGGAATCTCTGGAGATCATTGTGCAAAGAAGGATTCTTCTTAAAATGAAAAAATTGTGGAGAACCCTGAGCATCCTCTTCATGAGACTGTTCTACAACAACAGAGTGTCTTCAGTCAGAGGCTTCTTCAGATCTGCTGTAAGACAGACCACTACAGGAGATCCTTCCTGCCCACAGCCATCAGCATCTACCACGCCTCTTTGAGGAAACCTGAATATTGAGCTACAACAACATTTAACTTCCCTATGGGATGAATAAAGTATTTTTGGATTTGAATTTAATTTGAATTTAATTGCAAAATGGTTTTACCAAGACCTACAGTATTTAATGCTGTAAATCGAAGCTTAAATAGTTAGATGTCTGGTATGCACTTTGCTGATTTGAAAATTTTTTACAAAATCACTCTGTCTTGCTAGGTGATTCCCATTGTGTGACCTAGCAATGTCCAAGTGTTCAGTATCTTCGTTTTTGGAAAAAGCTGTCAGAATGAGCTGGAGCATCATGCAGCTCTTTAGTCCCCCCACTTAGACTCAATGTAAATAGTGCAGAAAAATACCAGTAAAATAAATATCCTCACTATATAAATAGTATTTTAACATTCACACAAACCTCTTCATAATTACACATAATCATAGGTTTTATAGTAATTGCAAATACAACTGTCATGTTTTCTCTTTAATCAGTCGAAGAGTTCATCAACCTGCTTTTACCTTTGTTTAACCATTTATTCTTCCTGTTCAGTAATTTTTATGATTATTAATTTGCATTTTTTTGCATGACATAAGCATTTGATACATCAGAAAAACAAAACTTAATATTTGGTACAGAAACCTTTGTTTGCAATTCAAGAAATCAGACGTTTCCTGTAGTTCTTGACAAGGTTCGCACACACTGCAGTAGGGATTTTGGACCACTCCTCCATGCAGATCTTCTCCAGATCCTTCAGGTGTCTGGGCTGCTGCTGGGCAATACGGACGTTCAGCTCCCTCCAAAGATTTTTGATTGGGTTCAGGTCTGGAGACTGGCTAGGCCACTCAAGGACTTTGAGATGCTACTTAAGGAGCCACTACTTAGTTGCCCTGTCTTTCAGTGTTTAACCCTTTCTCTCTCCTAGACATGGCAATTGACTGAGCTTTTACTGTAACTAACTCTATGTGCTCTCTTTCAGACTCTAACCTTGAAAACTGGCTCAGAGTTTAGCTGTTCCTTCTTTCTAGGTGAAACGACTAAAGGAGCTACATCCATTAACATTTACTTTTCCTTCCCATAGAAAGTACTCCTGGATCAGTGCTTCTTTGTTCTCTTTGTGTCTCTGCTCTGTTCTCTCTAACCCCCAGTCGGTCGTGGCAGATGGCCGCTCACACTGAGCCTGGTTCTGCTGGAGGTTTCTTCCTGTTAAAAGGGAGTTTTCCTCTCCACTGTCGCTACATGCATGCTCAGTATGAGGGATTGCTGCAAAGTCAACGCCAGTGACTGTCCACTGTCTCCACATGCTCATCTGGGAGGAGTGACTGCAACAAATCTCTGACTCGATGCAGTCTGTTGGGTTTCCTTATCAAGAAAAACGTTTTATCCAATTTGAATAAATAACTGAATCTGACTGCACTGTTCAATGGTTAGGACTAATTGGAATGTATGTACCTGAGTTTTGTGAAGTGCCTTGAGACAACATGTGTTGTTAATTGGTGCTATATAAATAAACTGAATTGAATTGAATTGAATTGCCATGGCAGTGTGCTTTGGGTCCAAGCACTATTAAGGTGCTAGGTTGAAATGTAACACACTGTGAATAAGTTTCTAAATAGTTTTGTTAGACAATGTATTTTTTAATTGTAGCAAAATGTAGTGTCCAAAAGTTTAGAATAGGTTAAACATTTTAATCATTAACTCAGATACATTAAAGGAAAAAAGGTTAACATTCAACTAATGGTGCTCAGTGCTGTTTGGGTTTAGCACGTGTTTTCAGCAAGGAAAAACATCACTTCTTTGTCTTTAATTACAAAGAAACATTTTATACATTTTGCATAATTTAATAACTTGTTAACATCTCTAAAACATTTCAGTAATATGAAGACAAACATGATATTTTTCTGTGTGTGGAAAAAAAGCTTAAAACTTTATGTTTTTGTTTTAAACCTGCGGATAACTATGAACTAAAAAAATCTGCAGAGACTGCAAGAATCCCCAAAGGGAGGAATTTTTAGAAACAAAGAATGGAGAAAAAATGAAGGAACAAAACTGGAATTTTTTGAGACAGAAGAAAACAATTTGTACTGTAATGGCTGGCCCGGGGGTTCGAGTTTGGAAAGAGAAACTCATTCTGTGACTGTCTGTAATTCAATTTACCAGCTTGGTGATTTAAAAAGCCTCTCAAGTGGTGTGTGTGTGTGTGTGTGTATGTGTGTGTGTGTGTGTGTTAGACAACCTTGTTTGTTTTGTTTTTTTATGCTATGTTATGAAGTCCAGGCTGTTGTTGACTCTTGCAGTTTAGAGGAGTATTTAAAACTGTACAGTCAAAAACTTGTACCAGTCAAACACATTTTCTCCGTCCTAATTCCCAACATTCCAGCGTATCCATTTCATATTGATAAATCCATCTTGATAGGATATATCTTCAGTATGACTTGAATGTATTTCTACATATGTATAAATATATGTGTATTCATGTAGTACGGTGCAAAAGTCTTCAACAGACTCTTGTGCTATTTTTCCTTTCCTATCAGGTTTTCCTCTATATTTTATAGGTCATTAAAAGGTTTCTCTTTCCAAAGTCCAACCACAAAATTCTCATTTAAACATTGCTTGGAAGTTTTTGGAAGAGCTTCATTTTAGCTCATCGTATTTATACAGACTCAAATCAGAACCAAAATGGATCTTAGAAGACTTTATAGAGAGAAGTAAACAAAAGTATTAAATTCCCAATAAATACAGTCCAGATCAACCTAATTATAAACCAAATAATAAAATAATAATAAATAATTAAAAATAATTCAAATCAGTTCTGCCTGAATACAGTCAATTTAAATACAGAGCAATTCAGCATGGAATATTAACTTATAGCCTCGACACAGACTTGCAGCTCAAGTAGATAATTAATCTGGATATAATTATAGAATAACTTTTTCTAACCACTCTGATGGTTAAACCATAAACTAACCTCAGCCTCTATTGCAAGACCCAACTGGGAGTTACAGTTAGATTAAATAATTTAATGTAGTAAAAGGAGCGTTATTTGTACAGCATGCTTTAGACCATGAATAACACTACAGTAAATTTTATTTTTGGTAGCATCTGGTAAAAGCACCTGGTATGTTTCATGGATGTAACTAATAATTTTTAGCTAATGCCTGGTTCACACAGCAAAATGTTTATGCCGATTTTTGACCCAATCTTCCCCTTCCGACGTTGAGACGGCTCTTAAAATAATCTCATGATATAATCCTGCTGTGCGTTGTGTTTTAAGAGTGATCTAGTCTTCTTGGAAGGAAGTCAGGACCTTGTGTGGGGTTCCCCGAGGACATACAAGCATGCAGCCTGTTGAATATGACGTGTAGCCAATCAGAAAGCGAGGTGATGGAAACACTGAGAAGAATTACTCTGAACTCACATTTGATCTCGAAAGGGTTTGCGAGATTTCCTGTATGACATCTGAATGTTTGTGAGTGAAATCTGTTCGTGTGCGGTGTGTTGTGATTGCCGTGTGGCTGGACACCACGTACTGTAAGACCAAACCTGTTATATACGATTATTAATCTAATCTGTGGGGTCTCTCAGGTTTTGAAAATCGACTGACAATTTCTTGCCATGTGAAACCGGCATAAGCTTCCAAAAAAGCACCTGGAGACATCTGAAAATACTTCTTAAAGGGGAGATATCATGCAAAATTCACCTTTTTAGCACCTCAATACATTTTGTTGTGTACTTGGAGTCCGCAGGAATGCAGAAAAGTAGAATTTAGTCTCTCCAGATGCTCCAGATATTTTTCAATTCATTCAGTTTTCTCTATTACATTCTTTGAAATATTAGGTAACATCTTCCAGCTGACCAATTTGCTTTTGTGACTATGAATCTGAATATATTATTTAATATTTAATATTAATACTTTAATATTTTATCAAATAATATTTTGGTTTGTTAAGGGTTGTCCTACCAGCCCAGTAAGGCGGTGGTATTAGGACAAAATTGAAAAGGGTGAGCCAAGCTCTGACAATATTGAACAGCAAAACTCTGCACACACATGGAATTAATTCACACAATTGCTTAAAATACAAGAATTTATTAACAAAAATAAGTCAACTCAAAGTCAAAGATATTTCAATCAACAAACTCTTTACTACGCTAGAACAATCCAACTAAGCTACCAAACAGAATTAAAGAATAGGGAAGACTAATGGGCTATGTACCATATAAACCAGTTGATGAAAGATGGTTGAAACCACGACCAAAAGAGTGATGCAACATTACCATGCAATGTTTATGTTTGAGAACCCAGGATTATCTAGTCTTGGAACCAACTTAGGCAATAATCAGCATACCTTTATACAACCATTCACAATGCAAGATCAGATAAAATATTATTTAATTAAAATAATGTTTTAAAGAATGATCTGCTTAATAAAACCAACCTCCTGGATGACTAATTCTGAACGGTGTCTCATTAGCTGCCTTTATTTATTAAAATAATATTTAAAGAAATATTATTAAGGAAATCGTAAAATATTTAGGGAAATATTTTGGAAAAGAACCAAATCTTTCTGGAGAAATGGGCTTAAGTATGCAACCACGTGTTCTTAGCTGTCAGCAGTTAAAGCTAACAAAAGAAGCGTATAGCTTAGCACCAGAATCAAACACATACCTTTAAAATACCAGGGTTAATAAAAGAGTTAAAATGCATAAGCGCGGACGGCGTGTTATGATCAATCTTCTGTGTTAAAAATCACCCTTTAAATAAAGTTTGTCTTAACTTTAAAAAACACACAAACACAGAACACAAAACTGAGCCCGTGCTGAGCAGATAGCCTGCTAGCACCAAGATAGCTGAGTTCAACACAAACAAAACCAAACTTCATAAAACGAAAAACATTTAGATTATTTCATTCTAAATCATTTCTATCACTCTGCCCAAACCCTAACCTCGTATGTGAACTGTGCTGAGGAGGAGTTGTCCGGGCAACGACGAAGTTTGAAGGAACTCTGTGAAAAAAAAGGTTAGCTACAGCTAATCTCCGTAGCTGTGGCTGTGGCTGGGCGGCTCGCTCTGTCCGCTGACCACACTGCATGTTAGCTGCCGTAACCATGATGATGCAGTGCCGTTGTCCTTCCTTGGGAAACTGCTTCACTCGGCGTCGTGCTGGGAACTCTGGAAACAGTTAATCTCTGTAGACCTCAGAGAGAAAGTCAAGCAACGCTTGTACCTTAATTATCCCCTTTTATGAATGAATACCGGATACACAAACAGCAATTCATTCGTCCTTAACTTAGTGCATATAATCGATGATCGTATGACACTCTTGGATCCAGTTTGAAGAGTTTATGTCTGTTTGCCTGCAAAGAGACATTAGTGCCCCTTGGAGGAACCCGCGTAGAAGAGATCGATCCATTGGAAAGGGAGTGCTTTTATACAGACAGTGGCATCATGGGAAGTACTCTTTCCTTGGCTGTGCCGGAAGTAGGTTAATGAAATTTATCTTGAAAGTTCCGGAAAAGTCTGTACCGCATTTCCTGTTATAACCATGGCTGTGGGTCCCGACATCGCGTATCCACCATTGTTATTTCTCGCTGCAATTTTGTAGTCCAAGGTAAAGTATGTTGAAGCTGCAAGTGAATAAGTCTAAATGTTTGGTTGTTGGGTGTATTAACCCACACAATTCAGAACACCATTTCCCAGCATCAGGTCCTCTTCAAAGTGCCTGGTAAAATTTTATTTTTCAGTGAAATGTACCCACATCATAGGGGAATTTCATCTGTGTTTATGGCAAGCACTTCAAGAACGTGTGCCTTCAGCCACCTCAGCCAGTATCAAGAAGGATTTGCTGAAAGACTTCATCTGATTAAGGGGTCAGTTCCTTATGTCTGTGGAAAGGACAGACATAACATGTCTTTTAGACATGAATTTATTGTGTGTTGAGATGACGTCCTGGCCATTGTTCTGATAGCAGTAGCATCGTGCCTTCTGCTTATGTTAGTGCTGTGTGCTGGTTTTTAGCTCCTTGAGGACATAACCGTACTGCATGTTTTGAATAGTATTATTACATAAACAGTTTTGCATTGTTTTTGCCATTTTTCTCTCGTTTCTGCGCCACTAGAGAATTGTATCTCTGCTCACAAACTACAAAAATGGCCAAACAAGGTGGAGTGGAGCGCTCTTTGACCTGGAGGGGGGCGAGGTGTGGAGTGGCTCAACAGAATTCAAAGATACAGCACCAAAACGTGTTGCTCTTAGACGCATGTCAGAACAGGGGTAAAAGAGCAGCCTGTGGAGCTACAATAACAAGGAATTCAGACCAAAGCATTGCAGTTCCACTTCATATAGACCACAACTGAATGACTGAAGTGTGAAAAGGAAGGATTTAAAAGCATATGTCCACTTTAAGTTTTGGGAAAGAAGTGGGTGAGTTCTAGGAAAGTTCCAGCAAAACACCTGATCAGCTGTGGAAATTCTGTGAGAAATCATGTAAATTCCACTACAGGACCTAGATCCAGGAAAGTATCTGGCATCATCCAACAAAGTAACAAGTTCAAAATAACAAATTCCATGAAGTTTCAAGTAATGGTTGGACATTTTAACATTCATGTGTGCTGCGAGACTGGTCCACTGGTCAGAGATTTTATGAACATTATCAACTCCTTTAATCTCATGCTGTCCCATGCCACACATGAGTTAGGGCATGCTCTCACTCTTGTGCTGTCCTACAGATTGAACATCTGCCCTGTGGAAATCCGTGAAACTCTGTTAACCAAGTATTTGACTGCATTGTTCACTACTGTCATTTGTCAGAAAAAGGAACGCTCTGGATCTTAATTGGACCTAACTTTACATGATGATTCAAAACAACCAGCTGGTAATGCTTCTAAGACTGCTTATGTATCAAATGGTATCTTAAAGTCACAGACATGAGAGCTTTAAAAGGTGCTTTTAAGTCTATTGTTAATCCCTGTGATGCTACTCATGTTGCTGAATCATTTATACTTTGTGAAAACTTTACTGACAACTCTCTGCTCTGAGGCCCTTTTCAGTCCTGGGTGTCTCAGATCTTTATGTTTGCTCTTCATGAACATCATTCTTTAAAACGTTTGAGCCTCTAACATGTTCTCTTTTGTAGGACTTTGGATGTCTAATGAGGCCTTCTAACTCACCCTTGGACATTATCCCCTCTTGCCTGTAGAGACATTTTTGGGAACCTGCTCATTGTATTTCATCAGGCTTTGTGTCTGCAGCTTTCGTGCTGTCATGCATCCAGTTATAAAATAGGTCCCAACAGTGCTCTTCAGGTATAGACCCACATCTAAATGCACCTTTCTTACCAGGATTTTGGAGAAAGTAGTTTAGATTTATGTTCAGATGCTACAGCATTGAAGTTCCATTTTGGTTTTGGATCTGGCCGTAAAACAGAGATGGCTGTTCTAAGAGTTTTAAAGATCTTCTTTTAACTGTTGATTCGGGAATCTCTGCCTTTTTAGTGCTTTTAAACCTCTATGTTTCAATGCTTTCTGAAGTATGATTTCTTTGAGTGACTAGGCTGTCACAGTTTAACTGCAGCAGCAGATGTCACTAGCGAACACTGAATGAAGCTTTGAGTCATGAAGCTTTGGGAAAAGCAATGGGCTGGAAGCCCTTATTGCTTCATGAAGCTTCATTTGGTCACTTCTACTCAGGAGAGGTAGAGGGAGCTGGGTAAGCATTAGCCAAGGAGCACCAGGAAAAAAACGACAAAAGACTCAGAGGGCCAGAGGTTGACACTCAGGTATCAGATGACCGGTAGCCAGCTCATCTTAAGCTCCACCTGATTGGGGACAGCTGTGCAGGGTCACACTGCTCAGCCTCGCCCTCTGGGAAAACCTGCTGCTCCATGGGAGAGAAAACATCACACAAACGCATCCAGTCCCTAACATTTACATGGTTTTGTTCACCATAAATATGTGACCTACTTAGCATTAACACTCTTCAGAACACACTGGCCAAGCAACTAGTTCTTTGGCTTTTAATTCGAGTAGAGTCTAAAACCTTGTTAGAGCAGAGTGTCTGCTTTGCATTTATTGTTTCCTGTTCTTTATCTGATTTGTAAAAAAAAAAAAAGTTTTTAATATGTTATAAAAATAAAGAGATGTTGAAATACAGCAAGTCCTCATCAGTTCCATACCCAGGACTGTTGTGAATGTGTAGAGCAGTGATTTTCAACCACTGTGCTTAACCAGATCTTTAGGTGTACCCTGGGGAAATTACCAAATTTCACTTAGTCTTGAAACATTAGAAAATTAATATTTAGTCGTCTGTAAGAAATGCGCCATTGCCAAGTGTCTGCTGCAATACAGACATGCACAGTAATGTAATATTTTTTATGTCAGTGGTTGGCAACATGTAGCTACTTGCTGTGTTCCTTCTTAGATGAGAGAGAAAAATGCAAACTCCAAACTCAGCCCTGGACAAAGTTCAGACCCAGATGAAGCCCTAGGGGCTTCATCTGGATATGAGTGTTGGCCAAAAGAAAGTAAAGACGGTGAGCTCAAGGCAATACGGCGAAAGCTATATTGCGTTCGGATTTACTTTTATTAGGGATGCAGCTGCCTCGATTCCGCTGTGCTTGGTGTGTGGTAAAAAAAAGCTATCCAACAGCACCTTGGTGCCAAGCAAGATTAAACAGCATCTCCAAACAAAACACCCGTTGCTTTAGAACAAACTGACCTTTTTGTCCGCCTACATGAAAACATGGAAAAATAGGCAACCTTTATGAGAAAAACCACAAAGGTGAATGAGAGAGCTCTCAAAGCTAGCTAACTTATTACTAAACTCATAGCTAAATCAAAAAAGTCTCACACAGTGGTAGAGACTTTAATACTGCCTGCCTGCCTTGTAAGACAAAAGAGATGCTCGGTCCCAACGTAGTGTTAGGAATAACCTTTCTTATCATTACTTATAGATGAGCTTTCACACACACACACACCATAATGATTAGGTATAAATGCTAATGTTTTCTCTTTTGTTAGGGTGTGGATAAGACTTTTCACTGACATACATTATGAGGACAAATGACCTACAGTTTGACATGAAGCTTAGTACATTGGGTTTGATTGTGCAACAGTCTGTAACCGTGTTAATTAGAATGGTGCAGCCACACTTAAATTGAGGATTAGATGCCTGCTATTACACACTCTATCAGATAGAGACCACAATGGTGACACATTCACAGTCTACTGATAAACACTGCGGGAGTGTATATCTCTTGCATGGGAAGTGCCAGATATAAAACTACTTGCGACCTTCTTTCGAGGCTGCTTCGTCACTTTGATCACCGAGCGGATCCAGGATGGGAGCCTCAGCGCTAATCTCTGTAACCCTTCCCCTGCTTTATTCAGGTTAAAGGTGTTATAAGCATGGTACAGTTTGAGAGTCATTCCTTTAAGAAAGAGAGAAAGTGTTGTAAACAGTGGTGTCGCTTCTGTAGAGAACAGCACCCAAATCAAGCCTTTCCTACAGGGTGGAATAGCTTGGTGTTTTTTGTTGACTGTACTTTAATGCAAACAAAAATTGTCTTTAGCCATCATGTTTCTTGGTCAGAAATAATTTCACATATGATGTTTATGAGATATTTAGAGATCAGAGATGAAGCAACAAAGAAGCTAACTGTGATGATGCTGTTAAAGAGATACACGCCACATTCCTGAACCCCTTAGCCGGTACAGCCAAAAAACTGCTCATTTTACAAAACAAATAATTTGTGTTCTGATTTTAATGCTGAAACAATGTGACTGAAACAGATAAGGAACAGTCAAACACATAAACAAGCATATATTCTTCACTATACCAGTCATTTTCTGCATCAAACATGCCATGAAATAAAAGGTGTCTGGATGTTTGTTTTCTGCAGTGTAACAGAAGATTTCGTGTAACAAATAGTTTGATGCATAACATTTCAGACAACTATCATGTTACTGATTGCTCTTTTAGATCATGTTTCTGCTATAAAACAAAGTGTGGAAGTGCATTGCTGATGAGGACGGATTTATGTTGTTGCAGAATTTAGAACCAATGGAAGACAGTCAGAGTAGATATAACACATATAGGCTAGGCGGATGACTGCAGCTACAAAAGCAGTAACAGAAGAGTGTCCTTTCAAGGAGCCTGAGGTGTGAATGAGGAAACAGGAGGCAGTGGTTTCAGTTTAAGTGTATATATTAAATTGCATATATATATTATATTACATTACGTATTTTCATTGAAAATAAAATAACCAACAGTCCCAAACAGCTTATATGTAAAGGAAACAAATATTCAAAGTATGCATAACTTATATGTTTAAATCCAATTGAAAAAATAATTCATAATTTAAAATATTAATGTAATAACAATGGCACGATCCATCGTTCAAATATATTGGGCATGTCAGTCAACCATGACTTAATTATAATCAACCAAAAAAGTACACTTTCAATAATATCAGTAATTAATAATCCAAATTTCAAATAATTCAATTTCAGGTCTTTCAAAATACTCAAGTAGAGGAAAACCTGAAAGATAATGCACAATGTTCATAAGTTTAAAGTGCCTGTGACACGCTCTTCCCACAAATGCAGAAATTGAAAGAAAACATCTATATATTGAAGAAATTGGGCAGGAACTGACATGTTAGAAGCCAAGTTGCGTTAAAAACAGCGTTAATATGGTGAAACGGTGCATTGCTCGTGGTTGCAGCAATACTACAACAGCAGTCGTTTGTCCGCACTATTTTCCTGAAGTGAAGAGGATCAGAGCTGCCTGGATCAGAGCTGGAAAACTGTCTAGGGACAGATGGGCTGGTCCCACCAAGCACAGCCAGTTGTGATCAGAGGCCTATTCAGCAAACGGCTTTGAACAACAAAATGCCTGAATTCACAAGAGAAATTATGTCAGAGGTCGGGATATCTGACAGATGAAGGAGAATGTTGAAGCAGGGTCTATAGCAGGGGTGGCGAACCAGTTCAGCATTAAGAGCCAAATAAAGCCTATCATCACCTTAAAGAGCCAAACAGCAATTTTAATATTAGTTACATAACACATTGCTTGCTCAAACTGTTTTTTTCTTTGTCCTTAGGTCTTTCTCTTAGTCCCTTAAGTCTTAGTGGGACACCTGACAGTCTTATTTTTAACAAGTGTCTTTAAGTTTGGCTTATACTGTGTTATGGCTACTCGAAGAAACTCTTTCACATGTGCTTCAGTAAGAACAGAACAATGTTTAGACTTCACTTGCTTACGTGTAGAAAAAACTGATTCACAGACATACGTTGATGCAAACATTGACATCAGCTTGAATGCTGCCTGTTTTATTTTGGGGTATTTGTCTGTGGGCATAATTTTCCAAAACTCTGTGGTTCTTTCTCTCAAAGCACATTTCTGTCATCCTCACAAAGTTCTAATCTCATCCAACCAGGAGGCTGCTTCATCTGTCACCAAGGGGGGCTTTAAACAGTCTAAGTCTGCAGTAAATGGGTTGATGAGAAATGTTATCTGAGGTCGTTTTTGT
The DNA here is from genome assembly GCA_036173005.1 of Crenichthys baileyi. NCBI lineage: Eukaryota > Metazoa > Chordata > Actinopteri > Cyprinodontiformes > Goodeidae > Crenichthys > Crenichthys baileyi. The sequence goes on along the minus strand of JAHHUM010000473.1, from coordinate 23,940 downwards.
TTAGGTCATAAAACCTTTCCTCAAAACCTTTCTGCAGATTTTCAGTCAGTGTTGCATAGCAGGCTGTTTTCACCTCTGATGATGCAGTTGCCTCTGACAAGGATGGAAAATGGGTCAGGTCTCCCTTCTGAAGATGGGTAAAGAAGACCTTGAGCTTGCTGATAAATGTGAACACACTTTGCACCAGGCAGGCAGCATTTTAAGCTTTCCTTGAAAATCTAAGTTCAGCTTATATAGATGATTCAACATGTCCACTAGAAACCCCAAATCTGAATTCCACTGGGGGTCACGAAGCTCAGCATAGTTCTTCCCCTCCTCCTCAAGGTACAATATTACTGGTTTCAACAGTTCAAAAAAAAGAGAAAGCATGTTACCTCTTGATAGCCATCTGACAGAGCAGTGGAGACGCAGATCACTGGGAAGGTCTTCATCAAGATCAGCAATTAAGTTTTGCCACTGTCTGTGGTTCAGAGCATTAGTGCAAATAAAATTCACAATTTCCAGCACAGGTTTCATGATATGTTCCAAATTCAGCTTCTTAGATAACAGGTGCTCGTGGTGGATGATGCAGTGGAATGTCCAAAAATCTGCGAATCAATCATCAGCTTTGCACAGCCCTACAAGGCCATTTGAAAATCCCAGCATAGCTGGTGCACCATCTGTGTCTATTGCAGTTAATTTTGATAACTGCAAATTAGCTTTTTCAACAACGGTCATGAGTGTGTCTTTCAGGTCGATGCCCCGGGTCCTTTCTTTTAATGGCACAATGTTAAGCAACTCTTCTCTAATTGTGCAATCCTCTGAAACAGTCCTTACATACGGCCAACTGTGGCTTGTCTTGAATGTCAGTCAACTCATCTAAAGCAATACTAAAATATAGAGATTTTTCGAGATCTCCAAACAACTGTGACTCTAATGACGTGTTAATGTCCGATATCCTTTGCTCCACTGTATGTCTTGAAATCTGCAGGCCTGAAAAAGAACGTTTCAAATTCTCATTTTAGGGAGCTAGGATAGCAATAACATCTGAAAGGCACATCACAAACTCCCCTTCGCTGTATGCCTTCTTAGCGCGAGCAATGTTCCACGCCACCTTATATGATGCTAATGTAACGGTCCCATTAATGTGGCAGCCGTACCAGTCCATCTGTTGATTTCCCACTCCAGTCTCCCTTCACTCATGAACAAGACCCCAAGATACTTGAACTCCTCCACTTGGGGCAGGAACTCCCCTCCAACCTGAAAAGGACAAGCCACCCTTTTCCAGTCGAGAACCATGGCCTCGGACTTGGAAGAGCTGATCTTCATCCCAGCCACTTCACACTCAGCTACGAGCCGCCCCATTGCATGCTGTAGGTCATGGCTAGAGGGGGCCAGCAGGACCATGTCATCTGCAAAAAGAACATACAAGACCCCCTCCAGCCCTTTTGGTGAGGCACTGCTTCCCCCTCCTGAGGCGCTGCATGGTGACAGAGGGTTTGTTGAAGCAGGTGTATGATGACATCTTCAACTCTAACTCTACAGAGATAAGCAAACTGAAGGGGTTCCTGATGGTTTATTGTTTACTTACTAAGGTGGACCAACATGAGTCTCTCTAGGACCTTCATTATGTGGGATGTCAGGGCAACAGGTCTATAGTCAGTAAGTACTGATGGGTGAGTTTTCTTTGGTACCGGAACAAGACAGGGGTCTTCCACAACACTGGAACCTTCTTCTGGACCAGGCTAAGGTTGAAGAGGTGCTGCAGAATCCCACAGCGCTGCTCTGCACAAGCCTTCAGGACTCTATTCAAGGGAAACATCAGCATCTTCTGATTTAGTTGAAGGCAAACAGAAGGGTCTATGGCTGAGGTGGAAGATAAAGCATTTGAGGTGTGACAGAAAACCTGTGGGTCAAAGGGGGATGTTTGTTTGGCTGTGAGCAGGAGAAAAGGATGCTAAGCTTGTTTCTGAACTGAACCTATTGAAGAATGGGTTTGGTTCAGTGGCTCAAAATCACAAAGGAGTAGTCAGGAAATGTCTTTTTAGTGAAATTAGTATATCTCAACAACTGTTCATTTCAACGGCATGAATTTACTTTTTTAAATATTTCATTATTGTTCCCTTTCCGTAAATGTAGTTGGATTTATCATAAAAATTCGATGTCACAGGCACATTCCCATTGATTTCAAATGGTACACAAAACCACATAGCCGCTTTAGCGTCAATACAAAAAGGTGCCAAAATACATGTAAAATACAACTAATGCACCAAATATCAAACAAGTACATAAATTAAACCTTTGTCCACAATTTGGCTTCCATAATTTACACAATTCTTTTTTACCTTTTCAACAGAATGAGGATGAGTTTACCTCTAATTCAAGGGTAGAATCCGAATGGAGTTCTGAATTAGCAGTGACCAGCTCATTTAATCGAGTTTGAAAACACAGAATCTCAAAAACACACAGTCTGTAAAGACACCAAACAGGCAATGCTACAGCCACCATGGAGACAGAGGAAGTCAGCTGTGATCCATAGCTAAATGCAGGTTACATAAACCATGTCCTTCAAAGCTTCATTACAGCAAACCTGCACACTACACCCTGTCATACCGCCTGCCTTTCAGTTCAATCACTGAATAAAGCACATCAGCTGGTCAGAGAGAAAGGAGAGTATCAGACAATGTGGGTTGAAACCTAATGGGGCACAATAATGTGAGCATAATTAGACACATTGCACAATGACCCAGATTTGACCATAATAGGTAACAGTGCACCTGCAGGGTAATAAAATTGTCTCCACACCTGAGCCATATCAACATTTAACACAAGTGAGTGGGTTGGTTAATTGTTGTTTGCTGTCACTAGCAGCCCACTATTGTTGGCCCTTTATTGAGGGTCTTCAAGCATTTTTTTTCAAAAACCTGTTTTCATCTCCCCGATCCATCATTTAATGTTTTTTTTTTTATGTTATGGCTTTGCTGCAGTAAGTCATGTGTGAATGATGTACCCATTAACATGCTTAGCTATAATAACCAAGGCCCAACCTTCTATGTCTACCTCTGTTGGACTTCCAAGTTGCTTATTAATCTTTAATCCAGCCTTGTTTGGAAAAGCAGATAGATTTTTCAGGTTTCAGGGTGGTTGAGGACCTCAGTGCAGACACTCACAGGAGTAAGGCAGATTTACACAAACAAAACATGGCAACTGTTTAAAACCTCCAAGCATCATTACTGCATCAATGTGGCATGGCATGGAGGTCATCAGCCTGTGGTTATGCTGTGGTGTAATAGAAGCTCAGGTTGCTTTGATAGCAGCCTTCAGATCATCTGCATTGTTGAGTCAGGTGTCTCTCATCTTCCTCTTGACAATACTCCATAGATTCTCTATGGGGTTCAGTGTAGTTTGCTGGTCAATCAATCACAGTAAGACCAAGATCATTAAAGCACCTTTTGGTACCTTTGAAAGCGTGGGCCGGTACCAACTCCTGCTGGAAAATGAAATCAGCATCTCCATAAAGCTTGTCAGTAAAAGGAAGCATGAAGTGTTCTAAAATGTCCTGTAAGTACTGCTTATGGAAATATAGGGGATGGTTGGGGGTACCTGTTGTATTTACAATCAAGCATAGCATGCGTGTAACACAGGGAGACAAATTCTAGTTTAGTTTTTGTCTGTTTACTGAACATACAAGTGATAAAAGTGCTCTCTGGTTCAAGTTGGTTATGTGAACAAGTGCAAAAAAATTTGCTCGCAATTGGTGAGTCAGGGAACATCAAACAAAACACATTCCTTCTCCCCTCATCAGAGTTGTATGACTGGTGCTGGTCCACTGTTTAAAATCCACAAAATCTCAGACTTCAGGGTTTGTGTCGCACCAAATGCTGCTCTTAGATCAGTGTTAGTAGTAGCAGTGGCAACTCTTTTCTGAGGAGCCACTCCACGCCAGTGGAGCAAAACAGTCACATTACTGGGGTCTCTTTTGCCCCTTTTCCACTGACTCGATTTGGCCCTATGTGACCTCACCCGGCTTGCTTTGTGAGTTTTTCCCAGTGATGTTTTTTTCTGTACCAGTACCTACGTTGGTCCCTGCTCCTGAGCAGGTACGATTGTGTCTGAGTAGGGACTACATGTGACGTGATCAGACTGCTGTTCACCGATTGGCCATGGGACCAGAAGAAATGAGAAAGTTTTCGCTAAGATAGTGCTTGGAAAAGTTAATAAAACTCACGCGCGACGTCATTAATAGTAAGGACCACATTTACCAGAGCGGGTCAAATCAAGCTATACTTTTACTATTTATAAATCATAAACCATGCCTGAAAGGCTGAAAGAAAGAAAAAGGACACATCAGCTTTCTGAATTACACACAGAGGTGGCACTTTGTTTAATAACATCCTAAACCAGCCGATCACACATAAATCAAAACACACAAAACAATACCACCATGAAACAGCGGGTTTAAAAATGTGAAAATATTGACGGTCCTTAAGTGAACCACCGTCTGCAGGAGGCGGGAGCAGGCAGAGAGGAGCTACCTGTAATCAGACTGACTTCTTGGGATCAAATGGAGGATTTCCCTGCTGAATCCGTGGAGCACAAATATCCAATATCCAACTTAAAACTAACTTCACCATGGTCAGAAGTCTGCGGTTTTGCGCTTTAAAGTCTTTTTTATTGTCCTGGCTGAGACAAAAAATTATAAACCACAATATTTTTGCTTTTTCAGGCAAGCTTTGGGGCTTCACCAGTGCAGACAGCGGCTTCTCTCCTCTCTGCTTCTTCTGCCTCACCCTCCTCACAGAACCCCTGAATCTTATTTTACAAGTTCTGGCTGGGCTGTGGTCCAGATAATTATCCCTGTGGATCATTTTATACATAAGAAACACATATAAGACATTCTTGAATATACCATTATACAAATATTATTGGTATTTAGTTTATTTATGTTTATGTTTCATGTTTAATTATTTTTTATCATTTCATGCAGATTACTTTAATGTGACAATGTAACACAGTAACGTTAATAGCAGCTCAGCCACTTCACTGACGGCTGGAGGCAGAGCTTCAGCCACCATAGCTCCAGCTGTCAGTGGGTCTGTGGAAACACAACCGGTACCGTACCAAGTAGAGTGAAACTGAGTGGAGCAGAGCCGCACTGCCTAAAACGAGCCAGTGGAAAAGGAGCAAATGTGGCTCTTGGCAGCGGCTTTGTGCTTTTCACAATTCAAATGTCTCACTACAGCCTTAACTCCCATAGTGCAAAGCTTAAAAGGATTTGTGCACAGAATGCACCTAGCCTGGTAGGGATCAGCAACAAAAGTGAGCAAATGGTGAAAACGAATGTCGTACAGCCAACTGGCGATAAATTTGCACTTACCCATAATAGACGCAAAAAAGCTTGCTAGAAAGTCTATTTTAGCAGCTACTTACCTGTAGCCTCAGCTTCCTCGAGTCACAGAAAGCAATGATGTCTGCGAGAAAAAAACGAGAATATATGAGATTTAAATAATCTGGCCATGACAAAACTTAAGACCTGTGATAAAAGTATTTAAGGCCAACTTAGATTTTTTTTCCTAAATTTAAGACATTTTAAGGCCTTAAGTTTAGATTCATGAATTTCAGACTTTTTAAGGATATGTGGACACCCTGCTATGAATATACTTGAATACAGCACACCGTCAACATCCAGCTTCTTTAGCAATTATGGGTTCCCCACTTAGTAGAGAGTGTCGATGACTGCCTTCTGGACCGCTGTCCAGTCAGCAGACTTCCCCATGATTTTGTCGCCTACTGACCCAGACTGAGAGACCATTTAGAGGCTTTATTTCCATTTAGAGGAAACCTTTACAGGTGTTTAGAGTTAATTAGCTGATTAGGATGAGACACCATGAGTGTCCAATATTCAACTTTTTCACAATATCTAAATTTTCTGAGACAATATTTTTTGGGGTTTTTATTATCTGTAAACCATAGTCATCAAAAGTACAAAAAGTAAAGGCATGAAATACTTCACTCTATGTGTAATTAGTCTATGTATGAGTTTCACTTTCTGATATGAGTGCCCACATTTTTTTTAGATGTATCTGTAAATACCGGCCCATTTAATACATTAGAATATTACTGAAAAGTTCATTTAATTCAGTAAGTCATTTCAATCACTTCAAGTGAAACACATAGATTAATTTCATACAGGCTGATGTTTTCAAGTCTTTTTTTCTCTTAATTAGGATGATTTTCCACTTACAGCTAATAAAAATGCATTTAAGATATAGAATATTACATCAGACACAAAGGGCCTGAGGAGGATCATTTCTCACTAAAGCATATACGTAATGCACAAGTATGTATGGAAGTGATAGTGCCTCAACCATGGTGGGTCTTGAACTGTACCAACTGATAGGCTTTTTAATTGTATTGTTGTGTCAAAAATCTCATTACAGTCTCATTAATAAATTATATTTTATTAGTCTAAAACATCTTATAAAAACCTAAAATATGAAATTCTCTTTTTCAAGGAGCTTAATTGCACACTTCTAATAAGCACATAATGTAATTCCGTTATTAATTAGGTAAAAAAAATAAACATATGGGAAGAAACTTGTGCCATCAGAAACTGAATTTGAATTGCTTAGCCTGAATCTGTATTTGTGTAATTTGAAATTAAATGCATTGGTTTGAAACTGAATTTCACTAAACTGAAACTGAATTTATTTACTTTGAAAATGAATTTGCTTTGAAAACTGCTTTGCTTTTTATTGAAAATTCCGTTTGATTACTTTCACTTCTATAATTTAATTTCAGTTCCAAAATTCAGTTTTTTGTGGTTCACATCAGGGTCCTTGAAGCCACAGATTAATCAAACACAGATTTGCCGGTTCATGGATGTTATTCACTGTTGCTGTGTCCAAAATCAAGGGCTGCATCCTTTGAAGGTCGCATTTGTAGGCCGATTACGTTATGGTAAGGTGACGAAGGCTATGCAACTTAAAGGCTACTTCAAATACTGCTGACAAATGCGTCCTTCTTTTCCCCAGATTTGAAGGATGAGTCCTACTGGACATAAGTATTTCCACCCTTAATTATAACGGAGTGCTATATTATGTCATGTAAATAGTTTTAATATAACATCTGTAATACACATTTTGATAATAAAATGTAGCTCTATAAAGCGAACATATTTAAGATATTAAATTATTACTTGCTATTGAAAGGACCTACTTTCCTAGACAATGCTAAAATTCACTTAATAACAATTGTCATTATTTTGTTCGAAAAATGTATTTTAGTTAAAAGTTGTCTATTAGATTTATTAATTGAACATTAACATATTTACACTGTCAATGTGCCGTCTGATGTCTCCACAGGGGAGATGTCTCTCTCTTGTGGAGACATCCATTTCATTTTTTTCCTGGAATAAAAATCCACATCTATTGAAAGCATTTCCTTTTCCGGAATAAAATGCACGTGTCGAAAGACTGCAAACGGATCCATTCAGTGATCAACACTATTACAGTGTACAGTACAGAGGGAATCAAATGTTCAAACAAATTTAAATTTCCACTCTGTGACATAATTATTGCGCATGCTCAGAGCAGTCAAAATGGTCTTTCAAAGTGAACCATTTTTGTCTGTATTTTTGATATTCTCTTTAAATCATGTACTATTTATATGATTACAACAAAATACAAAAAGAAACATCCCAACCAAAAACAGATAAAAGAAAGAAAAAATAAGATAAAAGAAAAAATGCAGTTCCGGAAGTAATTCTGTTTGCACAAATGAGCTGACCGGGACAGACTGGGTAGTGACAAAAAATTGGATATATTGTGAATTCTGTGAAACAAAATTAACTTTTACAATGTTTTGGACGAGACTGTAGTTTTGTAAACCTGAAATATCTGATCGGTTTATCATATATCATTTAATTGCACAAGTGCGCTGACATGTTTGGAGGTCCGCTGCCCCAGCAGTCAGCTCACCTAGCCAGCTGTCAGCTGACCAGGCGGTTGAGGTGCGCCAAACACAGAGAGAACAGCTGACTCCCGGCACATTGTTTTCAAACTCCTGCTGGGTTTCCCCAATGGGTGGAAGTAAAACAGATATAATTCAGTCAGATGATATCTAATATTAATGTTTAAGGGTCCCATGTGAGCCTGTCCAGGAAAAGCGGCCCCCCACCCTGAAATGCGCTGGCGAGAACTCTGGACTCGTCCCAGAGCAGACTGCCCTACTTCCCCTAACTGGGAATGGAGGTTAAAATTGGAGAGAAAATCTAGTAGTCTGTCCTCAGCTTTAGTTAATTAAAGAACTCAGGATGTTGTAGTTTCAATTGTGTTACTGCTGGGAGTAAAATTATTGATAGGTGTATAGCGTGACTACCTTTGAATGTCTGTTAGAATGGGTACAGACAAAGCCCTGGGGTGGAGAATATGAAGGTGTTGTGATTATGAATATGAATAAATGAATATATTATTTAATATTAATATTTTAATATTTTATTAAATAATATTTCAGTCTGTTAAGGGTTGTCCTGTGAATACCAGCCCAGTAAGGCGGTGGCATTAGGACAAAATCGAAAGGTGCGAGCCAAGCTCTGACATTATTGAACAGCAAAACTCTGCAAGATCTTAACTTTGACTTGACCAATGACTCCCCATTTCTTGGTTTTCAGCCACTCCTATGTAAATTTACTGGTGTGTTTATGGTCAATGTCAGTTTGGGGTACAGTTCTGCTTAAGCCTCATATTTTCCTCAAGCATCCTCTGATACATGTTAGAATTCATGTTAGATTCTGTGATGGTGTGCTGACCAGGTCCTGCTGCAGCAATACATTCCTAAGCCGTGACACTTTCATCTCCGTGTTTCATAGTTACTATAGGGTACTGGAATACTGTGTTTGGTTTATAACAGAGGACATAACATGTCCTCTGTTCTGATGTCCAGATCTGTTTGTAGAAAAATATTGCTATTCCATGTCAAGATCAAAACACTGCTCTTATAACTTCCTGGATGTAAGAGCCCTTCAAAATAAAATCCCTCTCAACCTTTTTACATACTAAATGAATTCATGAAATGAATATCAAATAAATTCAATAAATGAAAATCATGCCAAAGATCATTTTATGCAGCTACATTCCCACCAAAATCATGCTGAATTCAAACGTGGGATTTTTTAAACAATAATTAACACTTGAATCTTAAACTATATAATTATTGTCACAGAAATTTCTTCTTAGGTGAATATTCATGTTTTTAAGATTTTAGTCTGCTTCAAGTAAGGTCACAATCTTCTTTATGGGTCTTTCTAGTAAAACTGTCTTAGTAATGTGGTCTTACTAACCAACTTTCTGATCCTGGGAATACTGCAGTAATTTTTGCAAGTTTCAATATGTTGCATGGATACAGATCATCTTTTAGAAGGACAATGTCTTTCACTTTACAGTCTCTTTTGGTTTTTTTCGATATTTGCCTCTGCTACAAGTTTAAAAGATATTCTTTTCTCCATCTTATCCAAAACTGATTGGCTAAATATTGCACTCTGCACCATCTTTTTTTAAGATAAATATCTTATCTTATAAATTCTCCAGGAGGTGGCAGAATGACTGAGGACTTCATCATAAGTTTATGATTTGGAGTTAAAGGTTCAGGTCCGGTTGGGTCATTTAAAGGCTCTAAGGTAAGTGGTCTGCTGTTAATAACAGCCATTACTTAATACAGCAGTGTCCTTAGAGATGTGATGTCAAGCCTTTTTTCAGAATGATCAAGAATAGTATTCAGTACGCTCTGTTTGCTTCTTATTTGTCTTTCCCAAACACCACCCACGTGACTTGCTGCTGGTGGGTTCATTTGAAATTCACAACCGAAAGCTTTTACCTTTTCTTCTTCCATTCCTTTCATCAGTTCCATGAACTTATTTTTAGCACCAACAAAATTGGTATTTTGGTCGCAACTCAATAGACGGGCATTTCCTCTAATGTCTTTGTAAGGCTCTTAAAGCATTGATAAATGCATCTGTTGTCATGTTATCTGGTACCTCAATATGTACAGCTCTTAGACAGATAAGTAAAAGTCCATATCTCTTAAGTTCTTTTCTACCTTCTTTTACATAGACTGGACCAAAACAGTCTGCGCCAGTGTAGGTGAATAGGGGTGTGGTTACCATTCTGTCCTTAGGTAAATTTCCCATTTTTTGTTTTTCAGGGAGTCTTCTGCACTTCCTGTACTTTACACATTTGTAGATGTGAGATAAAAAAGCACTGTTATATCTGACAATCCACTATCCATTTGCTCGCAGCTCGTTCATAGTCATTCCACATCTTTGGTGATGTAGTCTTTGGTGAAAATGTTTAATTAGTAAACCTGATATGTGGCTGTCTTTTGGTAGCATTGCTGGATGTTTCACATGTGCATGTAATGCGGCATGACTTAAACGTCCTCCCACCTTCAGGATTCCACTGTTGTCCAAGAATAAATTTAATGTTAACAGTTTACAATCTCTGGCATTGATAATCTCCTTTGTTTCAGACTCTTGATCTCTTCTGAGAATACTTTCTTTTGCGCTAGTTTGAAAATGAATAGTTCAGTTTCTCTTCTTTCTTTCAGACTTGAATTCTTGTTGGTTGGCTGTTTCTGAACTTTGTATTCTTTGGCTTTTCATTTTAATCTTTCAATAGGTTTTACTGCTCTTGACCAGTCAGAGAATTTCAAACTAAAAGTGTTCTGTTTTCTGTGACCTTAGTGTTAAACACAGAAGTCTTACGTAGCTCACGATCATCATCCTTGATTTCTTGTTTTTGTCTGTTTGGTAATTCCTTCTGCCAAAGAAATGTTGGACCTGTAAACCAGTTTGAGGTTCTTAGTTGATCAGCTGTTAAACTTCGAGAGGCATGATCTGCTGGATTATTGTCTGAGGCGACATAGCCCCACTGTTCATGATTGGTACTTGACTTGATCCCCTGTATACAGTTAGCAACAAAAACTTGAAACCTGCGTGCTTCATTGGTTATGTAACCAAGAACAACAGCTGAATTTCTCCAAAAGAATTCTTGCAGGACTGGTATCTCTAGTTCTTTTGTGAGCATGTGGCTGTTTTGAACTACAACTACTGCTGCAGTTAGTTCAAGTCTTGGTATAGTAGTGACTTTAGTTGGTGCAACTCTGGATTTTCCCATCAGCAAACTACAATGAACTTCATTGGATTAATTAACAACTCACAGGTGGGAACATTCTCCATAAACTGAAATACCTGCATCTGCAAAATTATGGAGCTAATATTTCTTGGTGTTGCCAAAGTCTGCGGGTAAGTTGCATCGATTGATTTCCATTTCAGCATTGTGGGATTGTTGTCATTTTTTCCTCCGGCACCTTCTCAGCATCACCTGGTGCCAGGATGTCATCCATGAAGTTTATGTAGTCACTTTTTAATCTCACGTTTAGATAGTTTAATCGGTGCATAGCACATAACTTATTACTGGACAGTTTTGGTCTTACTTCTTTAAAAGGTAATGGCATTTCATAGTGACCCTTGCTTTTCTGTATGATATTTTTTCTTAACTTAGAAAGGAACTTAAAATCATCTGAATAATCTGACTCAAGAACCTTTACAATGTCAAAAGGGGTGATATCTTTAACTTTACTTCTATTTATGTAATGAACTTCTTTCCTGAGTTTTACAGAAGACTCCAAAGTTGGTGTGACTTGTTTCACTATTATGTGATGGCTAATCCCTATGGTGTCACCCAAATCTTCACAGGGATTTCCATGGCCAACAATGCTCCATCCAAGGTCTGTACGCTGTGCTTATGGTTGACCTTCTTCACCTGATACAACCTCTCTTGGTAGAAGTGCTTGTGATTAGTTGTAGCCAAATAGCAGATCTATTTCCTAGTCTTGCAAAGGTGCAATTTCCTCTTGAAGATGTTTTAGAAGCAACCAAGCCTTTGCCATTTCATCTGTTGGGATGTGGGTTCTGTTGGCTGGAATAATGTCTCTGGTGTGAACTGTAGGTAGGGTGATTCTTTTAAAATAGATTCTTTTGAAATAGAATCCTCTAACCTGTAGATTTGACATTCTTTGAGAGGTGACTACTGACTTCCTTGATGTTATTGTAGAGACTTGGAGCTTGACTTGCACTTTGTTCACGTCAAAGTGTCTGCTACACTACTTAAAACAAAGGTTGTGTATCTCTGAGAATCCTAAAGTGCATAAACAAGAACTTCCTGTGCTGGTTTGAAACCCAGACAGGGATTATGGCTGCTGTTTGCATGTTAATGTTGTCCAGTATTACTCAGAAGTAACTGCAATGGCAGTTTCTTTAGGTAGTGTACTATCTTTGCTGTTATCTCTATTTGACCTTTCATGAACTGTGTTTTTCTTTTCCTGTGAGGGTTCTTGTTCATTTTTGTGTTCTTCATGCAGACAGGTCAGATGTCGCTTATGACACGTTACAAACATATCTATTGTTACAACTCTTTGAAAAATGACCCGGCTTGAGACTGTAAGGATTGTGATTATCGATTAATTAATAGTTATCAAAAATCAAAATTTAAAAAAAATCATAATTGAGGAAAATAATTTCTTAACCAAAAATCATTACTTACGAAAAGTTATTTATCATTACTAATTGATAATTATTAACCAAAACCACTAAATGTCACTGTTTATTCAACCGCTTCACCGAATATGGGGGAACTTTGACCTTATTTTGACAGATAAATCACTCTTGCACAAAATAATTAACACAGATGCCTCTCTTAAATATATATATAAGAAGATTTTTTGAAGCCATAAACAGGGGTTGGACAATGAAACTGAAACACCTGTCATTGTAGTGTGGGAGGTTTCATGGCTAAATTGGACCAGCCTGGTAGCCAGTCTTCATTGATTGCACATTGCACCAGTAAGAGCAGAGTGTGAAGGTTCAATTAGCAGGGTAAGAGCACAGTTTTGCTCAAAATATTGAAATGCACACAACATTATGGGTGACATACCAGAGTTCAAAAGAGGACAAATTGTTGGTGCACGTCTTGCTGGCGCATCTGTGACCAAGACAGCAAGTCTTTGTGATGTATCAAGAGCCACGGTATCCAGGGTAATGTCAGCATACCACCAAGAAGGACGAACACACATCCAACAGGATTAACTGTGGACGCAAGAGGAAGCTGTCTGAAAGGGATGTTCGGGTGCTACCCGGATTGTTATCCAAAAAACATAAAACCACGGCTGCCCAAATCACGGCAGAATTAAATGTGCACCTCAACTCTCCTGTTTCCACCAGAACTGTCCGTCGGGAGCTCCACAGGGTCAATATACACGGCCGGGCTGCTATAGCCAAACCTTTGGTCACTCATGCCAATGCCAGACGTCGGTTTCAATGGTGCAAGGAGCGCAAATCTTGGGCTGTGGACAATGTGAAACATGTAATGTTCTATGATGAGTCCACCTTTACTGTTTTCGCCACATCCGGGAGAGTTACGGTGTGGAGAAACCCCAAAGAAGCGTACCACCCAGACTGTTGCATGCCCAGAGTAAAGGCTGGGGGTGGATCAGTGATGGTTTGGGCTGCCATATCATGGCATTCCCTTGGCCCAATACTTGTGCCAAATGGGCGCGTCACTGCCAATGACTACCGAACCATTCTTAAGGACCATGTGCATCCAATGGTTCAAACATTGTATCCTGAAGGCGGTGCCGTGTATCAGGATGACAATGCACCAATACACACAGCAAGACTGGTGAAAGATTGGTTTGATGAACATGAAAGTGAAGTTGAACATCTCCCATGGCCTGTGCAGTCACCAGATCTAAATATTATTGAGTCACTTTGGGGTGTTTTGGAGGAGCGAGTCAGGAAACGTTTTCCTCCACCAGTATCACGTAGTGACCTGGCCACTATCCTGCAAGAAGAATGGCTTAAAATCCCTCTGACCACTGTGCATTTGTGCACTTGTATATGTCATTCCCAAGACGAATTGACGCTGTATTGGCCGCAAAAGGAGGCCCTACACCATACTAATAAATAATTGTGGTCTAAAACCAGGTGTTTCAGTTTCATTGTCCAACCCCTGTAATTCTGATATACCACCATTCTGGTCCAAAAACCTTCACCTAACTAACAAGCACTATTTTACACAAAAGGGATAAAATGACTACTTAATAATAATAAAAGAAAAAATATGCGCATTGACTGTCTATGAAGATGAAACCAGCAGTTTTATGAACAATCGTGCAATTTGGGTTCACTTGGAAAGAGAAGCTCTCCTGGTGTGATGATGTCTCGATTGCAGTGATCAGCTGGTAGACAGTGGGCTGCGCTTTTAGCCACTAGCAACTGATTGCCCCAAATCTTGAACAAAGAGTCATAAAACTCTGAGGCGGGAACTGGCTGGAAAAACTCCAGCAATAAAACTGGGACAAAGGAGTGGTCAGGCCACGAGGCCCAGACTGCAGCTGATTTGAATGGAAGAACGTTCAAAGTCTAGCTCCTGGCTGATTTGGGATCAGCCAGACAAAAAATGAACACGCGCCTTGCTGTGATTCAGCACGCTTGCACAGCATATCAAAACTGGTCAGCATAAAACACTTCAATCAGTATTGCATGCAACAAGTTGACACCTTGGATTAACTACTGGTGATTCTAAATCACCAGATTATTGAAAAAGCTGTGTTTCAACAGTTAAACAACTTCCTAACAATGACCAACCGCTTCGATGTCTTCCAGTTAGGCTTACTGCTCACCACAGTACAGAGACTGCTCTTGTCAAGGTGTTCAATGACATCCGTATAAATGCAGACTGTGGAAGAACCACAGTGCTGGTATTATTGGACCTTAGTGCAGCATTTGACACTCTTGTTCACTCCATTTTATTAGAGCGCCCGGAAAACTGGGTCGGCCTTTCTGGTACAGCACTCAATTGGTTTAAATCCTACTTGAAGGACAGAGACTTTTTTGTGTCAGTAGCTAACTTTACATCAGAGACCACAAAAATCACATGTGGCATTCCCCAAGGATCCATCTTAGGGCCCCTTCTATTCAATATCTACATGCTCCCCCTAACTCAGATTTTAATAAACAACAACGTAAGTTATCATAACTAGCAGATGACACACAGCTATACGTTACGATGTCATCAGGTGACTATGAACCCATTCAAGCGCTGGGTAAATGCTTAAAAGAAATCAATGCATGGATGTGCCAAAATTTTCTTCAGCTGAATCAAAACCAAACCGAAGTAATAATCTTTGGACCAAAGAAGGAGCGTTTAAAAGTTAGCACACACCTTCAGTTAATACAGCTAGAAACCACCAGTCAGGCTCGAAACCTGGGTGTAGTGATGGACTCAGACCTGAACCTTTAGAGGCACATAAAGACAGTAACAAGGTCAGCCTTCTATCACCTAAAGACCATCTCCAGGATTAAAGGACTAATGTCTCAGCCGGGCCTTGAAAACTAATTCATGCATTCATCTTTAGTAGAATTGATTACTGCAACGGTGTCTTCACAGGTCTCCCTAAAAAGTCGATCAGACAGGTGCAGTTGATCCAGAATGCTGCTGCCCGTGTCCTCACTAGAACTAAGAAAGTGGAGCACATCACCCCGGTTCTAAAGTCCCTACACTGGCTCCCTGTAGCTCAGAGAATAGACTTTAAAATACTTCTGTTAGTGTATAAATAACTGAATAGCTTAGGACCAAAATACATTACAGACTTGTTGTCAGTGTATCAACCACCCAGTCCACTCAGGTCTTCTGGCTCAAATCTACTCTGCAGAACCAGAACCAGAAGCAAACATGGAAAAGCAGCTTTTAGTTCTTATGCTCCACTAATCTGGGATAAACTCCCAGAAAACTGTAAAAGCGCCAAAACCCTAAATTGCTTTAAATCAAGATCAAAAACTTATTTGTTTAGAGTGGCCTTTGACTGTGCCATCTAAACATTATTAGTTATGTTTTCAGTCCAATTTTCCTTTCATTTTCTTATCCATCATTCTATTCTCTTTATTTTATTTTTGTTTTTGTTTAAATTACCTCTGTTGTTTGATTTTCTGTATCATTGTAATGTTTTTCCTTATGTACAGCGCCTTGAGTGCCTTGTTGCTGAAAAGCGCTATATAAATAAACTTGACTTGACTTGACTTAAACTATGCCTCATCCTGCCCAGACCTCTAAATGCACCTATCCGATTTAAAATAAAAAGAACTAAATTACTTTGACGTTGATTTCTTCTCTCCACTGGTTGAGGATGGGTCAGGTCTGAAGAAAAATGAGGGGGGATCACGCGTCCGTGATTAAAAAAAAAAAAAAAGTAAACTTCTCATCCGTTCAAAATGGAAAAAAATTTGAAGAACTGTTTAGTCGACTGAATCACAAGGGGAAACTCATCTCCTTGGAAATAAAACCTCTGCGGGTTTTTCACCTGCGCTGGAGTGTCAGCGGGGTCCCTAATGTCCCTGTTTTAGACTAGCTGTTCTCGGTTTAAGCTGTCTCTGGAAATGTCCCCGATTTTTTTATTTTATGCATGAGAAAAAATGTTGCATGTATGGACTGGTACTACTGTAGCCGGGGGTTGACTATGGACCGAGCTCATAAAATCCAGCCCAACCAGAACCAGGCCGGCGCCCATAAAAGCCCAACCCGATCCTGACCAACACACATGAATATAATCCGACGCGAATAAATATTTTATTTATTTTATTTGCGCTTTCACGACAAAGATATAAACAGTCAGTCAGTCATTTTCTACCGCTTATTCCATAGTGGGTCGCGGGGGAGCTGGTGCCTATCTCCAGCAGTCTATGGGCGAGAGGCAGGGTACACCCAGGACAGGTCGCGAGTCCATCGCAGGGCAACACATAAACAGCCATGAAGAAGCTGGAGTACCTGGTGAGAACCCACGCATGAACGGGGAGAACATGCAAACTCCGTGCAGAAAGATCCCTGGCTGGAAATCGAACCCAGGACCTTCTTGCTGCAAGGCAACAGTGCTACCCAGTGCGCCACCGTGCAGCCAAGATATAAACATTTGTGACAAATATATATATATATCTATATATATATAGATATACAGTATAAATATCGTTTTAAAACCCCTTGTTTTAAAAATCAAGGCTTGAGAGCGCAGCTTACTGAAGTAGGTCACAGCGCTGTGAGTGCTGCCACCCGGCTCAGAATCAGCTGATCAGCTCATGGTCTTGGCAGACTACTTTCTGGAATATTATTACAATAAATGTAGGGGAGCATTATTTATTTACCTTTCACAAAATGTGCATTGCACACTCGGACGTGAGTGAGATTCAAGCTTTCCAAATCAGCCCTGGATATCCGATTCAGCCACAATAGTCGACGTTGTGTACTCAGTGTTTGTGTTTTCTCACACTGATTTTCTATCACAGCTGGCAGAGGGTACAGCGAACGTTGGTCTTGACCACCACGCGCAGCACAACCCACAATTAAGCAAGTTTTCGCTACAGTTATGGTAGAATGCTCTGGAGTTTTCCTTCACTGATCACGCTAAAACAAAGAAAATAGGCTGCAGCTGTCACCCAAGATGGCGATCCCCAGGTGCGGTCACGTGACCGCGATGTCATGTGAAAACCCCCCATTGTTCTCTTTCTTGTTCCTTCAACACTTTGTTTAGGTAAAATAATTCCACCAGATATAATAATACAGCCTCAACACCTCAGTCCAGATATCGTGAGAAAGAACAGATGAAGAGCAGGAAATTAAGATTAACACAAGTTTAATTTGGTAAATAATAAGTCCTATGATTTCCAATGCATATTGAATACAAAAAGAATGATACAAAGAAAGAAAGATTTACTAAAGGGCCCTTTGGGAGAAGACTCTGTCAGCAGCAAAGCGAGGCCGTATCACCGAGTGGTCTGTCTTACAATCAGATGTCAATACCCTTACTTCAAAGCTTGAGGTTTGTTTACGAAGCCAAAGGTCACTTAATGGAGTTTTCTATGTTCCCGTGTCACCACTATAAATTAGTTACACCTATGGGAGTACTTTATTGCCTATATTATGACTAACAGCCGGCATTTACTGCTCACAGCTGCTGGGAACATCCTGACCTGGGATTAACCCTTTCTCCAACCTGAAGCTTGCTGTGACCTCTGACTTCTCCCTCTCAGGCTCACAATACATGTTATATCTCAGTTTTATGGTTATACATGCGAACTGAACTAATAGCATTGTCCGAGCAACCGCACCCTGCTGGCGGTCAGACGCGTCGGAGCTCCTCCGGTACTTGGTCCCCATGAAGCGATCACACACACTATCTAAAGACTCTTAAAGGAACGACTCTCAACCAGTTTCTAACTTTTAGCTCTTTTTAATCTAAGTTAAGGCAGAGGAATGATTACAGAGATCAGCGCTGAGGCTCCCGTCTCGGACCGTCGCCGTCTGTTAGGGCATGACGAAGAGCCCAGATAGAAGGTCACATACAGTTTTATATCTGGCAATCCAATGCAATGGATGTGCTCTCACTCAGTGATTATCAGTAGACTATGTGTCACCATTGTGGTGTCTATCTGTTAGATTGTGTAGTAGCGGGTGTCCATACTTAATCTAAGTGTGCTGTAGCTTTCTAATCAAACCGGTAATATCAGCTGCTCCACTATCTAACCCAGTGCCCCAGCTTCAGGTCATTTATGACGAACCTTGGGCCACTTATCCTTGTACTGTGTGTCTATGAGCATTCTTCTTCTGTTGTAACAAAGAAAAACATTAGAACTTATATTTTATTTCACTACTGCATAAATGGGAAAAACAACTATGAGCATATTAATAAAGGTTATTCCTAACAACCCCCCTGATGAGGTGTCATTTTAAGGCACCTCACTAGTTTAGATCAGTGAACCGCCTAGGCACTGGGTAGTGGACCACCTGCAACTGGGTACCCACCCCCCGAAACAATCATTCAACCCTGTATGTGTGTGTTAAACCTATATATGACCAGGGAATCTCCTTCCAGCTGTCACGTGGTATGATTTAGAGAAAATAGAGAGAGAACAACAGCCTGAAGCACAGCAGAAAATCCTGTCTAACAGCATGTGAATCAGTTAATGTAGACCCTAAGTGTTGATTGTCTTCGTCCATCTTCTCTGCCCCCTGAGCGACATCCCTAAGCATCCTTTTGGCAGGTTCAGCTACCTGAAAAGGTTAGTCTTCAAATGGAATATATGTTCATACCGGGCAGATTACGCCCAGTTGTAGGTAATTATCAACTGCTATTATTATCATCATTAAAGCAGGCCACATAGTGGCTTAATCAAATGTATCTTAGTCAAAAATATTTCATCATTATCAAAAACAATGTACCTGTTTAGCACAATTAGAAAACTTTTCACTTTAAAGTAGTTTCCACTAAAAATCAACCTATGGAGAGGTGAACACATAACTAAAAATAACCTGCGAGGTCCTATTAATACTTTCATTCATGTGTTTAACTAATTTCACTTAATCAATCTGTCATTAACTTATCTGATTATCTGTACAGCATTCATACCATTAAATGAAATATTCTGATTCCTTTAATATCAACATTATTCATTAAGTCACAGAAATCACTGTAAAGGATATCGGGTCAGACGGTGGGCCCCCTTTTCACTTATGGGTTATCCTCTGTCAATCCAGTGAGCCTGATCACGGCCCCCTCTTTCTTACTCCCTTGATTTGAGGGGCACGACCCCTTAACTATTTGCATTTGACAGGCGGTTGGCACTCCTGGACCCCCTGGTTGTAGTTATTCCCCTAAGGATGAGAGCCTAAAGGGTGTCATCCTCTTGTATCAGTTTATCTTTGACTATGTGTTGCATCTTATTTGATATCAACAGTTATGTTGTGTAAGCATGTAGCAGTGAGCGGTGCAGCAGATGAGCAACAAGGGCAGATATATTTAATTAAGGCAGCAAAGATATGATTAGAAAAGGCCACAGAATCATACATCCATAACAATCCTCCCGTTTAGGGAAAAACCCACCTCACATCAATCAATGTGTCTGGTGCAAATGGACCTAAACTAGAATATGGGAGGCAGTTTCTTCCGTCCGTCGCGTAACTCCGGCCCCCCAAACGGAGTGCCATTTCTCTGGTAACTGCCTGCAGCCCTCAGTGTGCACCCCCTCTGTTTCCCATAGAACAGACCTATGCTGATGTGTGTCTCAAATTTAAATGATTAAAACATTGCAAATAGAAAATAATCCCCTGTTGAAAAATTTAAAACAACAAAAATAATTAAAAGCTAGTGTATCAGTATATTGTATAGTGTATCAGTATATTGTAGGCCCTGAATCGTAAACCCTGTTCAATTATCTATTGCAGTCATTTGGTCCTCCTCCTCTTAGCAAAGTATCATAATTTCTCCAGCATTCTGGTTTGGTTCCATGGGATCCACGTCATCACTTCTGCTTAAATATTCAGTGGACAACATCAGTGTGCTCTGGCACCACATCCATTTGATATTCTGGTAATCTCAAACCTCTGGTATCACTGGAACCAATCACACGATCAATACACCAGTAGGTTTCCCCATTTTCCAAACCATGTCTCAAACATGTTTGTGAATTGTTCATTGATTCCTGAGTGCGATTTTAATTCCATGGATAGTGATTGCAATTCATTTAGGGCCTTCGTTAGAGATCCATCAGGTGCTGTAATTGTTGGGAATAAAAGAACAACAAGCCTCTCTACAAACATCACACAACCTTCTTTTTTTGCTAGGATAATTTCCAAAGCTATTCTAATTTGACAAGAAATAATTTCAACATCCTGTTTACACAGCCTTCAGCTGTCTCTCCTGTTTTGCCTTGGTGTCATTTAAAAGATTAGAATCGGTTCTAACAGGAAGCAGTTTGTATTCTAGCAGACATATCAAATTCAAAAACACATTTTCTGAAAGGTTCCCCCTGACGAAGTAGGCCAACCGGTGTCAGGGCATCCTGGATGGAGATGGTAACCAGGGCACATCTTTCTTGCAGTCAATAGGTAGTCACCCCCAAAGCGATTCTTCCCCATAAATCAGTTCTGTTCAGCAGCAAGTAAAAGTTCAAGGCCTTCTATCAAGTTAATTTACAATCTAAGTTGAAACATCATCTATAAATAAATAACTCAGAAGCACATAGGAAGTTATAATTTCTATTCATGAAGTTATTTGCATTGATTAAATATTTGAACACTCCTTTAATCCTTTATGCAATTTATTCCACAATTTTCCACATCCACAGAAGTAAACATTTGTTTGTAAATTATTCACACATTTTTACTTTAGCAATCCAAACAGGCAATCCAAATCATTCAAATAAATGTGTACACTCACGTCAGCCATGGTGCAGTACAGTTGCGGTCACCAAGACCGTGCGGGTCAACGAAATGTTTCCGCAAAAAGTTTGGCCGGACGCCGCAGCGGCTTCTGTATCAAGTTCCTGAATTTTACTAGGCAAACAGGAAGCCATTTTTACTCGTTAACAGGGATAGCAACAGAAAGGAGGAGACAGAGACTGTTCCTTTTTTGTTTTGCCTACATGCTCCGAAACGTGAGCATTACATCATAACCGGTGACACGGGGTCAAAAGTTTGTGGCAGGGCATCACTTCATACATTTTCCACAATGGACGACAAGAGGCTCATCCTGGAAGTTATAAGCAAAGCATCAACACTGCCCATCCTCATTATAAGGACAACATAAAAAAGGCATGGGTCAAGATAGCTGCAGCTTTGGGAGTGGATGGCAAGTTTTTTTCTTATAATTACAATGACACTTTATATGTGTAAAATACTTGAAAAAGCACCCAGAGAGCATTTTATAATGCATAGATTTCTAATAGTCATACTAATAGAACAGTTTTGATAGTGTAATAGACATGTTATTGTTGTACTCAAAAGGACACATGCAGATGTAAATATATTTGTTATATGTTTATGTTATCAGGGCAAAGTACATTTGTGTTGTTCTTTGCATGTATAACATGCTGTTTTTATCTTAAGTTGTTAATCTACAGCTATACTTTTGGAACAAATACTTCATATGAAGTTGATTTTTATTTTTGTTTCACCTGTTGAATCAATGGCATTTTCATACAGTGGGACCAGGGTGTCTAATTTCACACAAATTAAGAGATGCAAATTACAATACAAATTAAAACTCTTGCAATCATGTTATTGTTACAGAAAAATCTAATCATGCCTATTTAATTCCTAGGTTGTTACATCAGCCTTTACCAAGTGGTTAGGAGAGCAGTGAGCTTCACCTCTTTCTAATGCTAATTAGAAGGGCCAGACAGCCTGAATTCACATGCTGGTGTGAATGTAAAGAAGTCATACAGATAACACAGAACACAATATGTTTTTACATTTTTATTCTTTGTACTACTTAAATATTCCACAATTACACCAAAAAAATAGAGCAAGTTTATGTCCCTTAACATAATTCTTCACCCTGCTGCTAGAATGCCGAAGGCACACTCTACTATCGTGCCAGCCGGTTACAGTCCGTAATTGAAAATCCTTTTGTCATGATCGAGATCCGTGGCAGGGCAGAGCCTCAACAGGTACGTTTTGACTGGAAAAACTGCATCTCCCACCATGACGTGTGGCAATGGATCAAGCTCAGGAGCACCAGGCAAAGGAGCACTTGGTGGCACGTGTAAAGTTCTGCTCTCCAGGCCTCTCCCCAGATCTGATGATGCAAACACACCACCGTCGCTCATCCTTCCAAAGCTGCCAACTTGAATGGCTGTGAATCTGTACTTTCCATCCACTAGAGCCATAAGCATTATGGAGAAGTTTTCTTGTGATCAAAGAACTGTGATCCAGAAGAGCTGGTGCCTGAATGTTCACCTTTTTTCCATCAATAGCTCCCAGGCAGTTCGGAAAAGAAGGCACGTGCCACGTCAGTCCAGGTCTGTTCTTTGTGTTGGGGTAGGAACTCTGCCATCATCAGTTTTTCTATAGTTGCATAGACCAAGTGCACTAGTGGCCTAGCTGATAGCTTAAAGCAAGGCTTATCAGGGAGTCCCCAGATGCCAAATATCTGTGGTAACAAAAAGAAAGAAATATGCCAATAGTTCATAATTATTTTAGTCTTTTTTTCTGTAGTGGATGACTGCAAGAACAGGTGGAGGCTTTTTTGTGATCAGTATAAAAAATTGTAAGAAGGACCTTCCTAGCAGTTCACATGCCAGCTCCCAGAACCCATCCCATCTGCTCAGCACTCTTTCTAAAGTAAAGCTGTTGTCTATCTAGCCTCAGCTCCGCCACTAGATTGTGGAAGTCTCCTTGCTCTTGTCTTTGTCTATTGATGGGATGAACCCACAGACGTCACCCTCCCCTTCTTCTTCTCTCCTCGTCTTCCTGCAGTGCAAGAAGAATGGTGATGACAAGAACCTCTCTTCTGCTAGCTGAATGCAAAAAGAGACCATGTTTATTACATAATTCCAGTAAACACATTTAATAATTATACAAACAACTGTAGTAGGCATGAATTTTACTAAACAATATTGAGATTTAACATAATTTAGAGGAAAAGTTGGGCGATATCTGTGTCATTCTAGAATTGGAAGTCAATGTAGCCATCAAGATTTTTTTAAAATGTGCCATTTATCTAACAAATATGTTTCTCCATTTTTACTAGAAAAACAGGTCAATCATTGAGGGTACACTTTTGATGTGACATTTCAATTGCAATTGTCAACTTGCACAACCCCCTTAGAGATACACATGCATTTAAAAAAGATATATTTACAAAATATTTCTGAATAAATATTTTGGAATTAAAGCAAGTCACATTTTATTTGAATAATAATTTATATTCAGATAACAGTTAACTTTTCCTTTCTAAGCAACTTTCAAAATTTTTCTTACTCAACTTTATATTCTCATATTTTTTCTAATAATTTTAACATTTATTTTTTAGTACATGCTACAATGCATCATCTGATAGTTGTGGAATCTATTAAAGGTA